>CACVKS010000222.1:0-21989 GCA_902749335.1 Acanthamoeba triangularis
TGGAAGGGCTATGCCGTCATGACCAGCGCTGGCGATGCAACCAGTGGCGCTGGCGACCCCTCCGCCTTTCCTGCTTTCGCGGGGTGCGCTCCATTCCTTTCTACTGCACCAGAATACACCACTCGACTAACCGAACGCGCCCAGGCTGTGGAAGGGCTATGCTGTCATGACCAGCGCTGGCGATGCAACCAGTGGCGCTGGCGACCCCTCCGCCTTTCCTGCTTTCGCGGGGTGCGCTCCATTCCTTTCTACTGCACCAGAATACACCACTCGACTAACCGAACGCGCCCAGGCTGGCCGACGAGGTGCAGGCGCTGGACAGGCTGGCGCCGCCGATCGGGGTGCGGTGGCTGCGCCACTTCCCGGACGTCGTGCAGCAGGGCTTGCCCTTCGCCCGCACCGCCGCGCTACTCAACCAGCTCGATGGCGGACAGACCGTCAACCTGTCTCGCAACTGCCAAGTGCGTGCCACGCGTCGCTACGTTTCCTCCCTCCATCCGCACTGGAGACTCAATCAACTATTTCTACTTCTAGGAAGTAAGCACCAGCGAAGCCGAGGCGTTGTGCGCGTTGCTGGACGAGGCCGTGGCCGTCGAAGAACGCAAGGCGGCTGACGCTCTCCGGCAGTTGGCGCTCCCCCTTCCCTCGATCATTGGGTTCATCACCACTAACTTGGCCAACTTCATTCATGGGGTTGTTCCAGGAGGGAAGAGGAAAAGGCCAAGCAGACCCACTTCTTTGTAGTCTCTGAGGATACAGCACATAGCACGCGATGGGCCGGCTTCGTCGAGGAGGTATGCTGGTTGGACGCTGTGGCTGTGGCTGTGGCTGTGGCTGTGGCTGTGGCTGTGGCTGTGGCTGTGGCTCATCGTATTTCTCCATAATATCGGCCCTGGTCCGTGCAGGTGTCCAAGGTGGGCACGCTGCTCTATGCGGGTCACATCGGGAGCCGCAGCTACAACCTCCACACCGCCCAGAGCGACGTCGACATGCTGGCCATCGCTGCCTATCCCACAGAGCAGGTATTGTGGGTCGTGGGTCGTGTCGTGGGTCGTGTCGTCGAGTCACTATACAAATCGAGATTTCTTTTCCCGCCGCGCAGATCCTTTCGTTCGTGCCGCCCAAGCACACGATTAAGAACGCCGAGGGGTTCGAGCCGGATTTTACTCTGCACGAAGTGGGCTACTTCTGCCACCTCCTTCTCCATGGGGATGCCCGCATGGTGGAGTCCCTTTTCCAGGTATACGGCGGCGTCCTTGCCCCTCCCCTCCAGGCGTGGGCTCTCGGCAAGTGTTGCATTTTTGAGACTCACCATACACACGCGCACACGCATGGTCAGGACGAGCACGCGGTCGTGTGTCAGAGCGAGGAGTTTGCGGTCCTGCGGGAGAATCGCGATCTGTTCCTCACCAAGCAGGTGCTGGACAAATACCTGGGCGAGGCCACCGGCAGCAAGGGCATCCCGCGGCTTCTCAAGATGCACCACAGTCTCAAGCCCGACGACCAAGGTGCGTTTCTCTTTTCCTCACTTCCCCCCCCCTCACACACGTCTCGACTATTGCTCACTTGTCTCGTGTGTGTCTCGTGTGCTATCGTAAGAGGGTGCGCTGTGGCTGTGTAAAAAGTGGTACATTGTACACCGCCTTCTTGTGCAGGCTCGACAGCTGGTGAGCGGCCAGGGGCTGACAGTGCGTAGTCCCAACCCGACCGATCCTCCCCCCTCTCTCAACGCTGAGTCGCCGACGGAGCTGACGCAGCAGATGACCAATCTTCGTTATTCGGTGCGACCTTTTTCTATAGCTGTGGCTCGACGACGGGTCCGAGGACCGCCGGTTTTTGCTCGACGTGCGACAGGGCCTCTATGAGCACCACGCCCTCCTCGCCCGCGCGCAACTGGTACACTCCCCCTTCCGCCCCTGCGTCTCGTTGACTGTCTGCTGACGTCAGCAATCAACTGCAGACGCTGGACGAGATAAAACGGAGCGCTGCGGCGAGCGACTGCCCTCTGCCGGCAGAGGTCTCGCCCACGGGCAAAGCTCTGGTGCAGGATTGGCTGCTCAAGCTCCGACTGTCGCGCGTGCCTCCCGTGCCCTCGTCCTTCCCAGGCAGGTTCCTCCACCTCCTCGCCGAGCTCACAAGGTGGGCTAAGGCCCTTTTTTTTCTTTTTCTTTTCTTTCTCTTTCTCTTCGCCGCAGCGGCCGCAGACTCGCACGAAGCCGCTGCGTTGCCCGAGCTGGGACTCGACGCGGCCACAACGGGTCCCATCCTCCTCCTGACCCGACGGGACAACACTTACTTCGGCGTACGGCCACCACCTCGCCATTCCACTCATCAACTTGGTTTGCCCTGGGGCCCTCTCGTTGGGCCTCACTAACACAAGAGCGCGCGTGCAGGTTCATGCGACACCACCACGGCTCTTACTGGCCGACCACGCCGTTCGTTCCAGTGCAACCATCAAAACCCTTTCGGCGGGTATGTAATATATGTGACACAAAATGTCTCTATATATGTATTGCATTGTAATATATGAGATCTGACACTACTCCAATCATGAAACAGCTGGAGGCGACAAGGTAGATTGCCAGCTGTACGACGTCAGCAAGTTCGCTGAGATGTTGCAGGCCGGGAGTCCCACCTGCCTGGAGGCGCTCTTCCCGGACAGGAGCGATCCCGCCTCCTCGTTGTGCTACCTCTACGAGAGCCCGCAGTGGCTCGAGCTCAAGCGGGTCCGGGACCAGCTGGCCACCCCGCACGCCCTGCGGCGGCTGGTGGGCTATCTCGACGGGCAGCTGCGCCAGCTCCGCAAGAAGAAGGGCAAGAACTGGCAGCAGCAGAAGCAGAAGCAGAAGAGAAGCACAGACGGCGGCGCTGGGCCGGACGAGCCCGTGCCCGCCGAGTTCTGGCGGCTGCTGGCACTACTGGGCAGCCTTCTGCTTGATGTTCAAGGGACCAATGACGTGCCACCGGTGGCGGTGGCGGCAAGCGGAAGCACGGCCGAGGCACAAGCGGCCTTGTCGGTGCTGGCCGCCAAGTGTGAGCTGGTGGAGGACCAGCCAGGCGCGGATGATGCGGTGCACCTCACCTTGCACCACTGGGTGGTCAACGTACGCTCTACTCTCCTGTAACAACCCGGTAAATCTTTGTTTTGTTTTAAAAAAACAGAAAAAAAACAAAAATATATTAGTTTAATTGAAATAACATATGTATATATGTATATATTATCTCATAATTTATGTTACGCGCTGACGAAGGTGAGCACGGCGCCATCCTTCTGGCTGGTGAGTACCAGCTCGCGCCTGCTCCCCGCGTCGCGCAGGACCAGCTCGTAGGGTCCCGCCGCCGCCGAGAAGCGCGCCTGCAGAAACTCCTCAGCCTCCTCCATTCGCTTCACCAGCGTGCCGTTGGCGTCGTCGCCCTCCACGCTGTCCAGCGCACACTCCTCCCAGCAGCAGCCGCTGAAGCTGATGGTGGTCTTGTCGCCCGTCGCCGACGCCAAGGCGTAGCGGCCGCCGCCCGAGTTGATGGTCGACAGCACGGTGAGGTCGCCTGAGCGGGTCAGCTCGAGGCCCATGTTCGCCACAACACGCGGCGGGAAGGGGCCGGCAACAGGGGCGGGCGCGACCGAAACGAAGTTGAACTTGAGACCCGCCAGACGCTCGCGCAGTGCTTCCAAGTGGTTCATGTCGTGCAATGGTTAGTTCGTAGTGAGTGGTTATGCGCAGTTGTATTGGCTCAGTCTTTTATCTCCTGGTTTCGGGCTCACTCAATTTGTGGCACGGCAAGGGCCAAGAAAACAGAGAAAATGGTCGGGATTATAGAAAAACTTGTATTTGGGCTGGGCTGGCACCGGTGGTCCGCTGTCTCTGACAGGGGCAAAGGTTCTAGAAGAAGGAGAAGGGCGAGAGGGAGCAGGCCGACGAGGTGTCGGACGACACCACCAGCACGGGCACTTGCTGCACGCCGTTAGCGTTGGTCACCACAGTCGTGGTCGTGGGCGCCACGGTGGAGATCACTACGGGCGTAGTGGTCACCACGTTGGTAGTCGTCGCCGTGTTGTCGTTGTTGTTGCTGTCGCTGTTGGTGGTTGCCGAGGCCGAGTTGTCGTCGGCCGAGGCGGAGGCCTGGTTGTCGCCGGCGTTGGCCGACACGGACAGGTCGTCGAGGTCGCCGGACACGCCGAGGCCGCCGACGTCGATATCGACGTCCTGGGCGAACACGAGGCACAGGCCGAGGAGCAGGAAGGCGAGGCTGAGTGCGAACTTCATCTTGTGTGGAGGTAGTGGTAGAGGTGGTGGGGACTGGGCTGGAGGCTGGTGGTTGGTGTTGGTGGGTTAGTGTGATGAATGAGGCCGATAGGTTCAGGCTCAAATAGAGGGCCGTAGGCGCGGCTCGAGTGAATGAGCCGAGAGCCAGCAGCGGGACGGCGGAAAGGAGGGCGGAATTTGGGCGCTTTATTTTGATTCGTCCACCTCTTCCACGGAACGCGGACAAACAAGGAAGAACTCGTGCTTTTCCCACTTATTTTGGTAATTACCTTTTTTGAGTTTTCTCCAAATAAGACAAATAATCCCATAAAAAAGCTCACAACAGCCCTGGCTGCCACTACACCTGCTTGGAGATCTTCTTGGTGGCTACGGCATCGGCTGACCGCGAGAGGCTGCGACTGCTGCTGGCCTTCTTCATCTTGTTGCCGCCGCCCTTGCCCTTGCTCCTCGGCGAGCCCACCAGCAGATCATCCCCATTGTTGTTCTCCTCCACCTCATCGTCGTCGTCATCGTCATCGCTGCTGCTGTCGATGTCGCCCTTCTTCTTGTTGTTGTGCGTCTTCTGGCCCTTCTCTTCCGTCGTCGTCTTCTTCTTATTCCTCTTCGACTTCGCGCTCGAATCGATCTCCCACTCCTCCTGCTCGTCGTGCTCGTCGTCCAGCGCAAGCGGGTCGGCGTCGGCCGCCGCCGCCGAGGCCTCGCTTTCAGGCAGCGAGTTGGCCCGCTGCATGCGAGGCTGCTCGCCGTTGCCGTTGCCATTGCCATTGCCGTGCTGCTTGCCGGCGCTCGCCTTCTTCTTGTCGGAGCTGTTGTTGCTCTTCTTCAGCTCCTTCTCCTTCTCCTTGAGCTGCTTCTTCTCCTCCTTGTCCTTGGCCTTGGCCTCCTTCTTGGTCATGTCCTTCTTCCGCACCTCGTGCTTGTCCATGCTCCCGTGCGAGAGCGTACGCGGCAGGCTCGCCGTGTTCTTCTTCGAACGCCACGACCTAGCCACCACCCACCACCCACGTGACCCAACACAAAGTTCAATCGTGTGCGGTATGTGCGTGCGGTGTGTGCGGTGTGCGTGTGCGACGCGTACGAGGTCTTCTCCATCTGCTTCCGCTTGATGTCGCGCGAGTCGTCCCGCTCGCTGCCCTCGCTATCGGCTTCGCTGTCGCGACGGGGCATGCTCTCGAGCGACGCGTTGGCGCCCCGGCCCTTGGCACCCGTGGTCGCTGCCGCCGGCGACGCTGGCGGCGACGCCGAGGCCGACGTCTTGTTGCCCCACCAGAGGCTCTTGCGCCACTGGGCCTTCTTGTCCGACGCGCTGCTGGTCGACGCCCGCGAGCGCGCGCTGGTGGTCGGGGTGCCGGGCTTCCGGGTGGCGACGTCGCTGCCGCTGCCGCTCATGTCGCTCCCCTCGCTCTCCGTATCGGCGGCCGCCGACTTCTTTCGCCCGCTGCCGCTCGGGCTGTCGCTTTCCTTTTTCTGGAGCTTTTCCTTCTTCTTTTCCTCTTTCCTTTGCCGAGAGCGGGGCGAGAGCAGGGCCGACTCGTCTCTTTCGTTATCGGACTTGCTGCCGCTTTCGCTCTTGCCGCCGCCGTTTTCGTTCTTTTTGACGTTTTCTCTCTTTCCGTCATCTTCGTTCTCGCCGCCGTCGACCCCCTCCCAGCTCAGCTGGTGCTTGGCCGCGACGCCGCCGCCGCCGCCATTCTTCTTGATGGCCATGAGGAGCGAGTCCCACATCTTGTCGAGCTTGTCCTCGAGCTTGTGACGACTCTCGCGCTCGCGCTTCCGCTCTTCCCTCTCCTCTGAGAGCTCCTTCTCGATGTCGTGCAGCCGCTTCACCACCTCCGCCCTCAGGAATTCCGAGCTCTCCTTTTCAGCTGTGTGCGTGTCGTGTACGTCAGTCGTGCGCGTGTCGTGCGCGTGTCGTGCGGTGAGTTGACGGGGCGTGAAGGGAATGATGAAATACCTTTGATCTTCTCGGCCTTGTCCTTCTCGGTATCGACGATCTTCTTCTGGAGCGATTGGCAGGTGAGCTGCACCTCCTTTCGCAGGGCCTCCTCGTGCTCGAGCCTCTTCTTGATCTCCGCGATCTCGGCGTTCCTCTCGTTCAGCGCCTGCTGCAGGGCGGACTCCCGCTCGGCGGCCGCTGCCGCTGCTGCCGCCGCCGCCGCAGCGATCTTCGACGCTCGCTCGCCCGATGAAGGCGATGGCGTCGCCGCTGCCTCCGCTCGAGCTTCAGAAACCACAGCTGCACGTCAGCTCCGTGCGTGCGGTCGTGTGTGCGGTCATGTGCGATTAAAGCGGGGCGAGCGTACGAGAGGTAGTGGAGGCCCTGGCGGATTCGCTGCCGTTGCGGGCCAGCGGCGAGGGCGAACCGGCGGGCGAGCCGGCGGTCGAGGGCGGCGGCGAGGTGGACGACGGCGAGGTGGCCGGTGCCGCGTCGGGCTTGACCGGCGGCAGCGTCACCGTCGCCGACACCGAACGAATCCGTGAGCGCCGCGAGTCCTTCTGCTTCACCATCTCCGTAAGCGCTGCATTGCACAAAATGAGGAGAAAGAAAATTAGTTACGTGTGCGTTGTGTGCGGTGCGTGTGCGTGTGCGGTCGTACATTTCTTGGGGCTGAGATCGCCCGCGGCCGAGGGGCTGAGCGTGGTGGTCGYCGAGGGCATGACGGGCGAGGCGAGGGCCGTCATCCCGGCCACCTTCCTGAACTTGGCCATCCACTCGTTGCGCTCCTCGACCGTCTTGAAGAAGAACTTGTAGATGCCGCCCTCCGCGAACTGGTTGCTGTTGGAGTTGGTCTCTGGCAGGTTCTTCATCGACGGCGCCGACGATGACGATGACGACGATGTCGAGACGGCGGGCAGGGCGGCGGACAGCGCGCCCGACGCGTGCGGCGTGAGCGGCGGCGAGGCCGCAGTGGCCGACGACGAGGCCATCGGCAAGCTGCCGCTGCTGGCCGCCTTTGTGAACGATGGCGGCGATGGGTTGGTGGAGGCCGACGACGACGACGAGATGGGCGACGGCGCGGCGGCGGCCGAGGGCGGCGATGGCGTCGGCGCGTGGGAGGCGGGCGAGGGCGCGGGGTTGCCGCGTGGGGAGAGCGGCGGCA
Source organism: Acanthamoeba triangularis (assembly GCA_902749335.1). Classification (NCBI taxonomy): domain Eukaryota; phylum Discosea; order Longamoebia; family Acanthamoebidae; genus Acanthamoeba; species Acanthamoeba triangularis. Next base: position 7,367 of record CACVKS010000222.1, read on the forward strand.
GGTACTGGGTCATGTCGCCCGACGACCCGGGCGACGGTATGGCCTCGGCCGAGCCGGAGACCGTGATCGTGGGGAAACCGCCGGCGGCGGGCGAGTCTACAAAGTCCTCCTCGGGGATCATCACCAGCACTGGGTCATTCATGTCCCTATGGCGCCGCGTCCAAGCGTCAGTGGTGTGTGCGTGTGCGATGCGTGCAGCGTGTGGGGCGGCGAGTGTCGTGGTGTGTGTCGTGTCGCGGGTACTTTTTTCTGATGGTGGAGCCGGAGGACTTGAAGGAGGGGACGACGGTGAGGAAGGCCCACTTCTTGCCCTTGAGCTGAATGACGGCCTTGACGTCGTACTTCTCCTTCTTCTTGCGGGTGAAGGCCAGCACGTCGTTGAAGAGGATCAGGTAGCACTCCTTGCCGGCCACCTTCGCCATGCCCTCCTTCACCACATGCCGATTGCGATCCAAAAAGTTGAACGTCTGCCCAATCGCAACAACACGACACACGACACACGCGACACACGCGCGACACACGCATTAGCAAGGCTGGACGAAGGCTGGTTTGGCAAAGGGCGTGGCGGGTACCTCGCCGTGGAGGATCTGGTTCTGGAGGTCGAGCATGCGCTTGACCCGCGCCTCCTGCCGGGTGCGCTTGTTCACCTGGTCCACGACGCTCTTGATTTCGAGCAGGGCCTGCTTGATCGTCGCGTAGTCGTGGTGCTCGTCCGACGTCGCTTTGATCAACGTCTGCGTGCAGGGACACCGTCAACAAGGCACACGCGACACACTCGGGTCGGGTCGACTTGGTGTGAACGTACGTCGAGCAGGAGCGGGTATTTGACCATGCGCTGCAGCGGGGTGATGAGGAACGAATCGATGGGGAGGCCGCGACTCTCGGGCAGTTTGAAGCATTCCTCAAGAAAGTCTGCGAACGCGGGCTTCTGGTTTTGGAGGGCCTTGATTTTAACTCCGATGTTGATGTGGTTGCTGCAAAAGGCCTGCAGTCACCCACAACAAGCACGCGTGAGAACCACAAAAGGTTTGGTAATTGCAATGAACAAAACCAAGAAAAATATGCGAAGAATGTCGCTCGTGTACGGCGTAGTGCTTGAAGAGGTTGGCCCGCGAGAGGAAGATGTCGCCCAGTCCGTCGTTCATGACTCCGTGTTCGATGATCTCCTCCTCCGTCTTGCTTCTGTCCTTCTCCAACAGCGACTCCAGGGTCTGCCACGTTTGCGCAACAAAAAAAAGTTAGTTACGGCCAAGAATGTGTGGCACGCAGTCCCTCCCGCCACCAATCAGCAATCAGACACTGATGTAGGCACTGGCCAGCTGGCCAGCCAAGGCTCACCTTGAAGAGCTCGAGGTGCATGTCCTGCAGCGTGGGAATGTTGGCAAAGATCGAGGAGATCTCCTCGCGCGTGAGGATCTCCTTTTCGCGGAGCTTGACTACGAAGAGTTGGTTCAGCATGTACAGATCCCGCACGTACCTGTGGCCACCACCCATCCCCATGTAAGCGCCCGACTGACGTGGTGGAGGTGGTGGTAGAGGTGGTGGGTGGTGGGAGCGCGCACGATTTCTCGGTGTTGATTATCTCGAAGAGGACCTTTTGGCGCTTCCTCTTGTCCGAGCCCATCTTCTCGAGCGCCTCGTCGGAGATGTAGTCGTTGATGTTGATCACCGAGCACTGGAAGCCGGGGAACAGCATCGCCAGATCCACATCCTGATTCCGACAAGCGCCACGCGCGCCCCCTCGTCAGTCCACTTCACCGCACGCACACGACACACACACACACACCACCGATAGTTGATTGGATGCCGCGGCGTACGTAAGTGAGCTTGGGCGCGTTGAGCTTGAAGTGGAAGAGGAACTGCCCGCCGGGCGTGCCGCCGTCACTCCCACCCACTGGTCGCCTACCAGGCACACGCGCACCAACAGGTCAGTCGGCGGGGCGCACGACACGCGCACGCACCCACACGCATGAGGCAGTACTTTTTGAGGGTGAGCCATTTCTCTGCGCCGTCCGCGCTGGTCACGAAGAGGGAGCGAAGCCCGATGCGTGCCTCGCCCAGCAACTCTGCCATTCAAGCCCCCTCGCCCCTGGTGAGCTCAACTGCTGACCAGGCCCCCAGGCGCCAGCCAGGGCGAAATCGCGTGTGGGGGGCGGGCGAGGGTACCGTCCTTGGGCGCAGAAGGCCGAGCGTTCCATAGCTCGATCAGGATCTCCTGCTCTGTCTTTGTGGAAATGGGACTGGCGGCGCGTGCGACGCGTGAGACAAAAGTTAAAAAATAAAAACAAAAAGGGAATTGAAAAAAAAAGGGAAAAAGGGGTCAGTGGGTCGGTCGTACAAGGTGAAGTCCTGGTCGGCCCACTTGATTTCGGTCTCCGACTGCTCTTTGGGCGGATCTGTTCTGTAGGTGTTTCGTCGCTGCGTTCGGACGGGAGGACACACAGAGGAAAGAACGTCAGCTCGCGCGCGAGGCAATGGCCGCGCGCTCTTGTTTGCGTGTGCGGTTGCGTGTGCGTGTGTGTGCGGTGTGTGTGCTGGCACCTGGGGATAGACGCGCTGGTAATTGTACAGGAAGCTGTGCGGGTCGAGCTGCTGCTTCGCCAACAGCGTGTCGTAGTCGTTCCGCTCCAACAACGCCACCACCACGTACGGCGCCCACTGCCGAACCAACCGCCAAGCAAATGAGGAAAAGGGGGCGACGAGGGGCGCGAACAAAAAAAATGAATCAATAAACACACAAAAAAAGAATTACAATAATTGCAACGTACGTTGTCGTCGTCGATGGCGCGGCCTTTGCGGAGGTTCAGCCCCGACACCACTACAACCACGGGCAAGCGAGAAAAGAGAAAGGGCGGTGAGGGAGATGAAAGAACGAAAACGTGGAAAGGGGGGGTAAAGAACGAAAGCGAAGACGAAGAATAACTAACTTGTGGGAGAAGGAGAGAAGGGGAAGGGAAGGCGTGGTACGTGTTCCGGTGAGAGTGGGCTCGGCCATTGATGATCAAAATCCGATCTTGGATGATCTTCCTTCTTCTTCTTCTTTCTCGCTTTCTTCGACGATTGTGAGCCAAAAAAGTTAAGAGCGAAGAATGAAGGGTCCTCCTCGTTCAATCAAGAATCAAAAATCACACAACGATGGGTCCTTCGCTTCCTTTACTTCTTGGGGGCTCTCTTCTTCTCCCAGGATACCAACGTTGACAAAAGCACCAGCCCCGGCTCGCGCCAACGGTCGGGTCGTGATAGGCGCGCGTGAGGTTATTTCCCTGTTTCGCTGTTGGAGGCCGATGGTGATGATGTTCTCAAATTAAAGTTCCGTTGGTTGCCTGTTCCCACGCTTGCCTGGTGGCGGGCCAGAGGAGAAGCAGATGATGATGATGATGTGATGATGATGAAAGAAGAAGAGGAAGATCCCTCATCAGTCCTTGTTGAGGTTGAGTTGGTTCTGCAGGAGGCTGTCGATGTCGGGCACGAAGGAAAGGCGATCCACCAGTTCGCCCAGCACGCAGCACAATCCCTGATTAATTGGCGGCCAAGCACCGGACGCGTTAGGACATCACAAACAAGGCCTGGCGACCTGCACCACTCCTGGCGCCAGCAGTGCTGGGGGGCGCGTACCTGGTCCTTTGAGATGTAGGCCGCCTCCTGGAGGAAACCACAGTCCGCACCGGGCACGATCTGCCCGAGCGCAAGCAAAGCACGTCAAATACTCCCCTTTGCCTGCAATGCGAAAACCAGAATGTGGAACGTGTGCGGGGGTGGGAGCGTACGTCGAAGAGGGTATCGCCCAGCTTGATCTTGGCCTTGCCCGACTTGTAGACGACGATCTGTCCGAGGAAGCCTGGTGGTACTTGCGTCACAGTCGGCTCGAAGATATCCTGTGTGTGTGTGTGTGTGAGTGAGAGAGAGAGAGAGTTGTTCCGTCAGTAAAAATCAGCAACGGGGCACAGTCAATGATGAGCACATAGGAAAGAGGCGCAAGCAAGCAACGCACCACGGTGGGCAGGTTGGGGTTCTTGGGCGGCTTCTTGCGTGGTGGCTCCTGGGGAGTCTTGGGCGTGATGGGCAGCGAGGTGGGCAGCTGCACGTAGAACAGCCTTTCATCCTACATGACGTGAAGATGCGGGAGTGAGTGTGAGCGGAGCGTCGTACACTCGCAGGGTGACTATGGGCAAACTGGTACCGTGGGGTCGTTGTCGATGAAATACTTGGTGATATCCCGCTTCTTCATGTCTTGTTCCTCGGCGTATGCCTTGGCCTCTTCCTCCTCACCACCCTTTTTACCAGCGCACACACACCGACACATCGGGTGAGCAAGCGAGTTCGTGCGTGAATCTGGACTGGTCACTTGATGAGGTAGAAGCTTGTATAAAACGAGGTGGGCACCTGGACTGCCTCGGCAGCGGCGTCACCGGTGGGCGTCTCTTCCTCCGCGAGCTTCAGAATGTCTTCCAGCTCCTTGTCCAAGACCGGGTCATCCAGCCTGAACTTCGGCTCTACAAACGAGTAGAGAGCAACGCAAACAAGAAGACGACGACGAAGAAGGTGAGAAATGAGGGCCAATGAGGGTGGCATTGCAGAGGAGCGCCGGGTGTCACCGGGTAGCAACCTTTTGGTTCCACGACCTCCTTCTTCACCTGCTGCCGCAGCTTTTCCTTGGGGTCGATGAAGGGCAGCGTGGTCGGACGGTATCTGTGGTTGGTGGCAAAAAGCGCTCAAGGTTGGCCGCAGGGGAGGGGAGGAGGGTAACAGGTGGCGACCACTTCTTCATTGAGACTCAATACGTACCGATTGAGCGGGTCGATGTCCTCCATGGCGGTGACCTGGCCCTTTCGCCTCTTTTGTACTGTTTCGTGGAAGAACTCGGTTAGTTACCGTGAGGTGGAGAATGTGGCACAACACGGCCCGACCGCACACGCACGCAGCGCGAACGCACCAACCGGACCGCCAACTGCCGCGGTTTTGAACTCCCTGGTCGGTGCTGCGCCCGCGCCGAAGGGACTGATGACGGAGGCCGGTATCCCGGCGGCGTAGCTCACCTACGAGACAATGCGTCGTACAAGGCCCTGAGGGTCAGCACCGAGGGCCTACACGCAATCAACGGAGGTGCACAAGCAACAGCGTACCGTTCGTTGTGTGTTGACTTTGGGCACGAATGCGCGGACTCGCTTGCGCGTGTCCTGTGTCTCGGTTTTGATGTTCTGGAGCATGAGGGGAATCGCCACCGGATCGGCCCTGGCAGAAAATCATCTTGTAAATGGGACAGGCCGTTGGGATGATGGCTCTCAATTTTTCAAGCTTTCGAAGTGATTGCTCAACATTGTGGGGAACGCAGGGCGAGTGAGGCGTACGTTGGCTTTTTCCTCTCCATCTTGACATTGGGTGTGAATTTGCGAGGGGCTGCACCGGAAGAAGAAGAGGAAGTTGAGGTGGGCGGGCCTCCCTGGCGCAGGGACACCAGACGCTCTGGCCCTTTCGGGGCGAGTGGATTCGCCATCGGCAATGAGCCGAATTTAGAGGGTGCAACGTTGGGCCTCACCCGTGGAGCAGCCGGAGCAGCCGGAGCAGACGAAGAGGGGGCAGGAGGCGCGCCTGATCCGCTCCCATTTCCGCCTCCATTCGGGGCGGGCTGCATCTTTGATTGTTCAGTCTTGCTTTTTTTTTTAATTTTTGTTTTTTGTGGGCCATTTCGAAAACGTTTCAAAGCCCTTCTGAAACTATTCCCATTAAAGAATGAGCAAGGAAGAAAGGCAACAACCAAGAGTAACAGCTCGTGATTGTATCGCTCCTGCCATCAAGGCCACCGGTCTGAGGCGAACTGAGGTCGCTGGCGAGTTGGGCAGGCTGCAGAACAGCCCAATGGCCTTCCACCAGGATAAACCGGAGTCATCCGGAATTTCGTCCCCTTTTATCCTGGTCCTGGTTGCCTTCCTGATCGGTAGGCGACCACAACGTTGACAAGTCTGCTACGACCAGCACATGTGCCCCTTATATAAAGGGGAACCACTCTACAGGGCTCTTTACTTACCACCGCGCCACAGCCAAGACAACAACCTGGCCACCACCAAGATGAAGTTCGTATTCAGCCTCGCCTTCCTGCTCCTTGGCCTGTGCCTTGTGTTCGCCCAGGACGTCGATATCGACGTGGGCGGCCTCGGCGTGTCCGGCGACCTCGACGATCTGTCCGTGTCGGCCAATGCCGGCGACAACCAGGCCTCCGCCTCCGCCGACGACAACTCCGCCTCAGCGACCACCGACGACAACGATAACGACAATGGCAGTGACAACGACAGCAATGACTCCTCCACTAACAATCAGAACGCCGTGGTGACCACCACCAACGACAGCGGAAAGACCGTCACCGTCACAGTTCGTCCCACTTTCCTTTTTCTCTTTCTCTTGCATTTCAAAAGCAGGACACTCATATCTGAACATCTCATCAGACCGTCCCGGTGGTCATAGTGGGCGGCACCTCGCCTTCCGTCATCACCGCCAACATCTCGGAGCCACTCATCGTGACCAAGTCGCCCGCCCCGATCGTCGGGTCTAGCTTCCCCGATACCTCGTCCGCCGCTTCCCTAACCCCCTTCAACTTCCTCCCCTTCTTCTGAAGAAGGCGGCGAACATCCCCCCCCGGGGGGGACCGATGGTCATATGATCGCATCATAGTTAAGATATTTGAACAAATTGATTTTTACAGTATGATGGCTCAACAACACGATTTCCAGGACCACATGATGAGTGCCATGTTCCCGAGCTTGCTTACGAAGGGCTTTGGGGGAGAAGAGTACCGCTTTGGTTGTGGCCCATCCGGAGGAAGAGGAGGCCGGTGATCAGGGCAATCACCAGGTTAATGACCAGCCGTTGCGTGGTCGTGCCTGCGAAATAGATGATGAATATGGGAAAGTGGCAAATCGTCCAATAGTTGTGTTGCTTGGGCATTGTCATACCCGAGTCTCGAATGTACTGCTTCCAGGACCGACTCAGCAGGAGCCAGACCTGCGTTGGGAAGCGCGGCGAAGCCTTCTTCAGCTTGGGCAGCTTCTCGTTCTTGAATTCGACCTCATAGGTCTCCTTGCTGCTATCGTCGACGTTGTCGCCGTCTTCTTGCTTGCTAGAGCTGCCGCTCTTGTTCATGGGCGAGGACCGGCGCAGGGTCATCGTGTGCCCGTCGATCGGGAGGATGTTGTTGTGCTCCTGGTGATAGCTGTCGAGACTCTCGATCAGCGCCACGTACTTCTCCTCGGGGAGGTCCTCCGATCGCGAGATCAGTCGCATGTAGAAATCGGAGGGGTTGGTGAACTGGGGACAAGGATATCCCTGTTGCATAGCAACCCAGCATCGAGTCAGTTGATTGGTTGGTGAAGAAAGAAGAGTACTAAGACTATAGGGATGAAGAACCTGCTTGGCAAAGTAGGAGGTGAGCTGGGGCACTGGTCCGCTGTAGACCAGTGAGCCGTTGGCCAGCCAGAAGACGTCGTCAAACAGGCTGAAGATCTCCGACGACGGCTGGTGAATCGTGCATACAACCTACATACACGTACGATCATGAGCGCCCATTGAATTCAAGGCATATCAAAGCTAATCAACCAAAATCAAAGAGGGTGTACCGTGCGGCCCTGGCGCGCGAGGTTACGAAGAATGGTGACCACCTGCTCAGCCATGGTGCTGTCCAGGCCCGAGGTGGGCTCGTCGAGGAAGAGCAGCCGAGGGTTGACCAGCAGCTCGAGCCCGATGGACACCCGCCGGCGCTCGCCTCCCGAGATGCCGCGGGTCACACCCGGCACGCCCACCCGCGTATCGCCGCACTTGATCAGGTTGAGCTGCCGCATTACCTTTTCCACGCGCGCCAGCTTGGCCTCCTTGGTCATGGTCCGCGGCAGTCGCAGCAGAGCCGAGTACGTCAGCAGTTCCCTGTGATGATGAGCAAACGCCACAAGACCGTCCCATAATCAATCAGAGTATGAACTCTCCCAATCAACGCCCGAGTCTCTCTTACCTGGGGGTGAGGTTGCCGAGGAGTGTGTCCTCCTGCATGACGTAGGCGCTCACCTGCTTGAACTTGTTGCGGCTCAGTTTGTGTCCGTTGACGAGAATGTCGCCCTCGAGGCGGCCGTCCCTGGTGCGCCCGCTCAGTAGGTTGAGGAACGACGTCTTGCCCGCGCCTGCGTGCACACACGACCAACAATCACACGTCACCACAAACCATCATATATAAATTGATTAAGTTCAACCAACCACAACCAACTCCCCGCAGCGGGTGCGCACCGGAGGGTCCCATGATGGCGACGAGCCGGCCGGGCAGGAAGTGGCCCGACATGGGCTGCAGGATGTGCTTGATCTCGTGAGACCACAGCTTCTTCCCTCCGCACATCTTGGCGGGCAAACCCCGGAGCCCGTCGGCGAGCGGACCCTTCGAGAGCTTGACCGAGAAGCTGATGTTGTGGAACGACATACAGACGGGCGGCACCCGACAGTTCTCCTCCTCGTCGTCCAGGCCGTCCAAATCGTCTGCGCTCCGGCCTGACTCCAGGTCCAATTCGTGCTGGCTGTCGTCGTCTTCGATGGCATCTTCTTCTCTTTCGTCTTCTTCTTCATCGCTTTTGGAGCTCGCCATCGCGTTGAGCTCAATGTCTCGCCCGCCCACGACGTACTCTGCTTCGCTGTGCATGTCTGTGTGATCTGTGAGTTATGCCTACAAATTAGTGAGTTGGTTGAGTGGAATCATTGATGAGGCCACGAGTATTTAAGGACGACCCGACGTCACATTTCTCGGGGCAGATCGCGAGAAGAAGGCGGCAACACAACCAGGAAACTGTCCCAGAAACGATGCCATTGGGCCAACCAAAATAATCCATCGATTGGCCCATCTCGCGGAAGCGGTTACTTTCCTATTGGGGAGAGTTCTTTCCATCACGGGCTCGTTCGCATATGGACATAAGTGCCCGGACCCGTGCGATTGCCCCCCGCAGTGCTCGCGTGGAACGGAGATGGTACCGTGCCAGTGCCTGTGGCTCGACCTTTTCCTTACGAGGCCGTCGATGGGCCGCAGAAATCTTTCCACCAAATGTTCATCGACTGGACGTGGCCCGAGATGTGGGTGTTGTTGACCAGGGTGCCGGCGAACGTGTAGCCGCTCTTGGCGAAGGTCCTGTTCATCCCCGCCGACACGGCTCGCGCGATCGTATAGGCCGTATTCAGCCCGCGCCTCTTAGCCTCCTCCTGGAAGATTTCCAAGCAATCCATCAACCAACGTGAAGATGAGAAGAAGAGGAAGAAGGTGAAGACATCGTACGTCCATCAATGCCAGCAAGAAGGAGGCAAGCCCTTTGCCCTGGTACTCTTCGTGCGTGGCGAAGTCGCTCATCTCCACGTTCTTGTTCTCGTCATCGATCTCCAGGCCCGCAAGCGCCACGATCTACCCACCCGACCACCAGCGCTCGCTGTGAGCCTCGACCCACTATCCGGCAGAACGAAGATCCAAGCGGGGGCGGGGCGCACCTGAGCGTTGGACGAGTCGACGACGGCGTAGTAGACGGTGGAACCGCTCGCGATGCTCTCCCGCACGAAGGCGGGGTAGTGGAGCGGGAAGGGATACGAGGCAAAGGTGCGGCGGAAGAGCGCGGCCATTTCCTCTGCGTCCCGCTCCAAGCACGGCCGACACTCGAACCCTTCGGGCAGCAGCGGCCGCGGCGGAGACTGGGCAGGCGCTGATTACCATCACAAGTGCCCATGAGCGGATGGTATATATATATATATCTGACATCAAGGTCGATCAAGGAGCAGAGGAGGGAGCTTACCGCCGGCTGTGGTGTTGGCGAGGGTCGCCGGCGTCACTTGGGCAGCGCGCAGCGCCGTGCGTGCGGCCTCCCGCGCTTCGTCGCTGACGAGTCGTCGGTCGGGCGTAAGGAATCGGGCCAGGAAGAGGACAGACTCGCGGCCAGAGAAGAAGCCGGGCACCTCCGCCTCCACTTCGAACGGCGGCGACGCCGCCAGAAAGGCCTCAGCCCGGCTCTGCGCGCAGTACACAAAATAAGCCAATAATAAATAAATAGATGTAAATATAAATATTTTCCGTACCTGGGGTACTTTGGCTATGATTTTGGAGTAGGACCGCTGGCGGGCGAGGGTGTCAAGGTCCGCGGCGATTGCCTCCGGCGAGTCGTCGGCCTTGAGCTTCATGAGGTACACACGATCGCTCAATCTGCGCGCGGAGGAAGATAAAGATTAAAGATAACTAAATCGTAAATTGGGAGTTCGTACGGTCCATGGTGCACGACCGATCGGCGACCGGGAAGCACTTCCGTCTTGTCCGGAAAGGTGTTGAAGTCGTCGCACTCGGTCATCTCTCTCCCGCTTCGTTCTTTCCGTTTCGAAAAAGTATTTCGTTTTTTCTGAAACGTTTGAGGCGGAAGCAGAAGCGGGTTGCTGTTGAGTGCGTTGCTCAAGGTCTGAACTGCTCGGCGCAGAAGCCACGACAGCAACAACGTCAAAGCAGAAGCCTCGCCACAGAGCTGGCAGAATAAACTGACCATCGATCGAAGAAGAGCGGAGCAGGTTCGAGTTTCACACGATCACAAGATGATGGAGGAAGATCTCGAAGAGCGATTGCTGGGCGGACGCGACATGAATGCAGTGCCGGCTGTGGCGGGCGACGATTCCAGGGGGCTGCATAGATACAACACAGAGCAGCGGAGTGGGTTCAGCAGCCCAGCTGGACCCCAATTGCGAGATCTGCGGAAGAGGAAGCCCAGCCCAGACAGCGACAGACGACGGACCACCAGCTCGGGCAGCGGCGATGAGGCCATGGTCCAATCGCCCCGCAGCGAAGTCACCTCACCTGCCCCCAACCCATTCGATGACGACACGCCACCCTCGATCGAGCAGCCGGTAGCCCAGCATTCATTTTCGAATGGGGTGCAGGACGCGCATGCGTTGCGGCGTGTAGAGAGCCCAGCGGCACGATCAAACGGCACCGACGAGCCGCGCGCCAAAGTAGAGCAGAAGGCAGAGAAGAAGAAAGATGAGCAAGTAGCGGCCGTAGTAGAGGTCGACAATGCTGAAGATTCGAACGTAGAAGTAGAGGAAGGAAAGCAGGAGCGGGCCGACTCGCGGAAACACGACGAAGACGCCCTCGCGCGCGTCCACCTGCGAATGGAGAGGCTGTGGAAGCTGGAGGAGGACCACGCCAGGCTCAACTACCGCTATACTCGGCTGGAGGAGGCCAAGAAAAAGACCGAAGCGGTACCGTGCACCCCCCCCCCAAACTACCACAAAGAAGAACCGTCTTGACAGCCGCTGGGGTACTCACGCTCCGAGCTTTCATGCACTCCAGGAGCGCAACGAGTGGCAGAACAAGCATGCTCACCAAGTTGAAGAGAATGAGAAGATGGTGCGCTTTTCCTGTGACGTGTTGCGTGCGGTGGTGTGTGCGTGCGTGTGCTGCCCCGGTACTGATTCATTTGTCGCGCGGGTGCGAGATGTAGGCCGCGACGCTGAAGGAGTGGGAGGACAAGTGCGCGGTCCTGCAGAGGGAGAAGCAGGAGGCGGAGGCGGCGGCGCAAAAGCTCAACAAGAAGCTGGACGACGAGCGAGAGCGGTATGCGCTCCTCAGCTCCCAGTTCAGCGAGCTCAACGCCAAGATGGTGGAGATCATCAACAACGTCACCAACCTCAAGATCGACGAAATCGAACAGGTGCGCACCGGTCTGCTCCCCCTTCGCCGCCGTGCTTCTCACATTTCGGTCATCTGTGTCGTGTGCGAGAGCAGGAGAAGGAGGCGAGGCGGCTCGGCGCGCCGATCAAGAAGAGGCCGCCGCCGCCAGGCCCAGCACCGCCCATCGCGCAGTCGGCCGCGGCCTACTTCGGCTTCGGCGCGTCGCCGTCCAAGGCCAAGGCCGCCCCGCTCACGCCCTCCAAAAAGAGCCCGCGAGAGTGATCAGCTGGCCCCCAGAGGCCCACCATAGTTTTGTTTGTGTACAGAGACGACCATTTATCCCACACTCTAGCTCTGTTTTTTTATTTTTATTTCTTATTTCAACACAAATATTGAAATATTATTTTATAAATATGAAAATAATGTTATGTCACATAATTTTTGAATATTCTGTGGTATTGTTTGGGCATAATCGGTGAAGGTGCCGTTGCTCTGCAAGAAGCAGTGGTCGATATCGAATCAACGCCAGTCTGTGGCCCTCTCTTCACGGACACGACCAACCGAAAGGAACCGGCAGCGCCAGCAGAGATTCTTTTTGACCACCACAAGCCCATCTTCTGGGCAGCCGCACACTATCGACAGCAAACAACTTAACGCTCTACACACTAACATCACATCATGTGGCCTCAGCCCGGTACCTCTCTACGCATCTGATCGACATTTGATTTTTATCTTATTCTGTTTTTATAAAGAATTCATTCTTTCATTCTCCAATCTGGCTTTGAAATCGCTCTCCCAGTTCTCTCTCGCCCTCGCCACCCTCGCATCTCACAAACTCACATCAATGTGCCTTTGCTCGCTTCGATCAACCAGGCTACCCTGCGTATGGTGACCCAACCCAGCAGCCCTACGTTGACCCCAGTGCCGGCTTCTACGGCGGCCTCGGCGCCATCCCTCCCGCCACTGGTGCCGTTGCTTGACTTACCAGTTATTTTTATATTTATTTTTTATTGAATTTAATTATTGTTTTATTTTATTTTTGTTTGGCACTGAAGGCTTTCTGCGCAACACAGGCGGCTTGGCTGCCGATGGCTATGCGCCGCCCAGCATGATGCCCGACTACGGCGCTGCGCCTCCTGGCTATGCTGGTACTCGCTTTTTCCTTTTACATTTTCCCCCCTATATATATTATCTCTATTTTTTATGGTTATATTTTGTTTGCTTCTACATTCCTATTTTTCATGACATTCTATTTCTACAGATGTATATATATATATATTATACATTTATCTTTATTTTTTGTATTGTAGAAGTTGAAGTGACTTACCCCCTTTGCCTCGTTACGCAAGTTGGCCCTTATAATAATTATTATTATTCACCCCAAGCCCACCCCGCCAGCACACTTTCGCGTATGCGACACACGCACACCCACTTCATCTATCCGCTTCATTTTCGCCCACTTCTTCTTCTTCCTCCTTTCCTTCGCTTACCTTCCTGATTGCTGCCGCTCGTGGCCTCTCCAATACCGCACGTGCTCACAGCTTTCCCTCCTCCCCTTTTTCTCTTCTGTCCAGCCGACTACGGCGGCTACGGCGCGCCTGCGCCTCAGGTCTACACCGAGCAGACCACCGTCACCACGTACGCGACTTCTCGCTTGGGCTCCTGACACCTGTCACGTCATTGTGATGACCAACTCAATCGTCCTTGTATTGAACCCTCTCATCGCCGCGTGCAGGTACAACTACAACACCGGTGGAGCTCCCGTGAGCGGTTACGGCCCTACGGGCTACCCGCCTGCCACGGGCGCGCCGCCCAGCCAGCCCGCGGGCTGGGGCGGTCAGCCTGCCGCTGGCCAACCCCCCGTTTCGCAGGGTGGTTGGGGCCAGCAGCCGCCGCCGCAGCCCCACTCGCAGACCCCGCCGCCGGCCCAAGGAGGTACCTCTCCAGGCGGGACTTGGCCGTGCACCAGTGGCCCTCGCTAAGCGTGTGTCGTGTGTCGTGTGTCGTGTTGTAGGTTGGGGTCAGCAGCCGCCGCAGGGCCAGCAGCCGCCGCCGCACAGCCAGCAGGGTCAACCCGGACAGGGCGGTTGGGCTCAGCAGCCGCCGCAGGGCCAACCGCAGGGCCAGACCCAGGGCGGTTGGGGCCAGCAGCAGCAACAGCCGCCTCAGCAGCCCCCGCAGGGCCAGCAGCCGCCTCACGGTCAGCAGCCTCCTCACGGTCAGCAGCCTCCTCAGCAGGGCCAGGCCCAGGGTGGTTGGGGCCAGCAGCCTCCGCAGCAGAAGGACCTGGCCGGGCAGCAGCCTCAGGGCCAGCAGCAGCCGCCCCAGCAGCCCTCCGGTCAGCAGAGTACGTGCGCGCGCGCGGGGCCGGTGGTGTGTGCTTGTTAGAGACGGTCTACCCTAGAAGTGACTCACATCTCTCGGTGTGGTGTGTGCCGCGGCTTCGCTTCAGGCTGGAACGCTCCGCCTGCTCAGGGCCAGGCCCAGGGTGGTTGGGGTCAGCAGCCGCCCTCCGGTGCGGATCAGGTACGAACGACATGCGCCCCTCTATCTCTTTTTTCTTTCTTTCCTTTCTTCTTCATACAAACCCGCTTGCTTCGGCTGAACTCTTTCTCGCGTTCAGGCACCCACGCCTCCTCCGCGCAGCGACAACGCGCCGACCCAGTTCCAGCAGCAGCCGCCCCAGCAGCTCCAGCAGCCCCAGCAGCAGCCTGGCTACCCGCAGGCTGCGGGCCAGCAGCCGCCCGCTGGTCGCGGAGGCCCGCCGCCACGCGGCTCGGTGGTGGGTCGCGGCACCTCTTCGGCCCGCGGCGGTGCTGCGGCGGCCGGTGCCGTCGGCGGCGGTCGCGGCGGCGCCTACGCTGGCGCTGGCGCCATGGGCGGCGAGCTCAGGCGGCAGGAGGGCGCCGGCGGCGCGGCCCACGCCTTCTCCATGGAGGAGGTGCGCGCCTTCACCGAGCACTTCAACGA
>CACVKS010000223.1:0-23069 GCA_902749335.1 Acanthamoeba triangularis
ACCCCACCACTTCCACGAATCTTTTTCGTTTTTGTTTTTGTTTTTAATTTTAATTTTTGGTGGTCGACCATCAGGAAGAGGCGACGGGAGAGGAGCGGGTGGTGCCGCCGTGGTGGAACGCGTTCTGGCGCGAACACCAATCGACGGTCACCTGCGATGAGCGCATGGCCAAGGAGATCCTCTTCACTGTGCGGGCGAAGCCTCAGAAGTAAACAGGGGGGTGAGAGCAATAACTGACCAGTGTGGTGGCGGGAATGCGACCAACAGGGAGGACGGTTCAAGAACAGCGAGATCCTCACACTGGACATCAAGTCGCGAGTCCTCAGGCTGTTGGGTGGAGAGGAGGTACGTGCGCGCAGCAAGAATGCAATGCGAACAATTGGCGACTCGTGATCATGTTGACTCTCTTGCTGGTGGCAGGTACACACGATCGCAACGGACTCCTGTACAGATACCTACGCTTCGCCGGGTCATCACTTTGGCCGAAGAGCTGCAGGCAAACGCTGAAGTCGGCTCGACCCTCCTCCCCCTTGTCTCACACCCGTACAAAAACCAAAGGAGAGGATTGTACTCATCTACGAAGAACTGCTGCCGCAGTTGCTGCCACCTGACCTGCCCTATGACAGTCCATGGCCACAGTGTTACATCCACGCTCGTGTCCGGGAGTGATTCTGTCTCGTCAGGGACCCGACCTGCACCGCGGGCT
The DNA here is from genome assembly GCA_902749335.1 of Acanthamoeba triangularis. Lineage (NCBI taxonomy): Eukaryota > Discosea > Longamoebia > Acanthamoebidae > Acanthamoeba > Acanthamoeba triangularis. Next base: position 707 of record CACVKS010000223.1, read on the forward strand.
TTTCCTGTACAAAGCCTTGGGCTGCCACCCGTACAAAAGGATGAGAAAGATGCAACCCACACCAACACAATACAAGAGTGGTGGCGACGTACCAGTGGTTAGGGTGTGCAGAGTAAGGCCCACGAAGTCCTCCTGTGCAGCGCCAAAGCCGCCCAGAATGCCGGCGTCGTGGTGGTCTGATTGCGAGGACCACCAACATGATCAGCTCCGCCTTGTTGGGCCAACAACACCCAACCAACCAAAGCGTACCGTGCTCCTCGACCAGGCTCTCAGGCACGAAGATCCACCCCACCTGCGTCCCACATCGCTGGCAGCGCGCAAACTTCCACGCGTACCCTCTACACCCACGCAACACGACACGACACGACACGACACGACACGACACGACACGACACGACACGACACGACACGACACGACACGACACGACACCACGACACGACACGACACGACCAACGACACGACCAACGACGTGATTAGAGCGGTTGCTGGGGTATGGACGACGGACGGGCGTACTCGAACCAGGAGTCCTGGGAGAAGGCTTGGTCGGTGTGCATGTAGAGGTCCTTCCATCGCGCGGTGATGACTTCGAATATCAGGCCTTGCGGGTTGACGAAGTGCTGCACCAGCTGCTTCCCTTCGTCTTCGTCTTCGTCTTCATGGTCATTGTCATTGTCATTGTCGTGGTCGAGGTCGAGGTGGTCGCCAGCGTCTTCGCCTTCGTCTCGAGAGTCGGTGGTGCTCACGTTCCCGAAGAGCGCGGCACGGTAGGCACCCACGGCAGCCCCGCTGGCCACCTCCAACACATCCGCCGGTCCGCTCACCAGCTCCAGCCCACAGCGTCTACACACCAGCCCACGTGGTCGCCCATCATCATCACCTACAACTGCGCTGCCGCACACGCCTAGGACCGCGACCACCAACACCACCAACACCGCTCCCCCCATCAACCAAAATAGATTCTTTTTCATTTATTTTAAAAAAAGAAAAATCATATGAAAATTTATTTTCCTTTAATTTTCTTTTCCGGAGCTCCGTCTCTCGGCGGTCGCGGGAAGGTCGCGGGCCTGTGACGCGGCGAAGACGAACCTTCCAGGAAGACGCACTGGAGCACGACTAAAGGTCTGCTGACAACACCGCCTGGCCCACCACTACCATTACCTTTTACTCACACATTCGCTCTACACGAATCGCAAGGCCAACGGCATCGAAGATCGAAGCAGGTGCAAAAGTAGAAAGAGGAGCAGAAAGAGGAGCAAGAATGGTGTACACGGGGATAGTGCAGCGAGTGGGCGTGGCGCGGTACTCGTGGCGCACGCACCAGCTGGAGGTGCGGGCGCCGGGCTTCTTTGAGCGAACGGCCGTGGGCGACTCCATCAGCGTCAACGGCGTGTGCCTCACCGCCGTCACCTTCACCGACGACGTGGCCTACTTTGGCGTCATGCAGGAGACCCGCAACCGCACCAACCTCGCTCCCTCCTCGCCCCGCAGCCCCAAAGATGCAGACCAAGATGAGGAAGATGGTGAAGGCAGCAACAAGGAAAAAGAGATCAAGACCAGCAGCGCCGATGATGAGGAGGAGGAAGAAGAAGAGTGGCGCGAGGTCAACCTGGAGCTGTCGCTGCTGCTGGGCCAGCAGGTGGGCGGCCACTTCGTCTCGGGCCACGTCGACACCGTGGCCCCCCTGGGCGACGTAGTGCCCAACGCGGACGGCTCGCGCGACCTCTGGATCGACCTCAGCCGCCGCCGCATCCGCGACGTCCCACCATCATCCACTTCATCTCCTTCATCTTCATCATCATCCACTTCATCTTCTTCTACATCTTCTACATCTACATCTTCTACTTCATCATCGTCGCGGTTGCCGGTGATCCACAAGGGCTCGATTTGCATCGACGGCGTGAGCCTGACGGTGGCCGAGTGGCGCGCGGACGAGGAGCGGTTCAAGGTGTGCCTCATCCCGCACACGCAGGCCGTGACGACCCTCGGCAAGAAGCGGGTCGGCGACGAGGTCAACATCGAGTTCGATCGTTCCCTGAAGCGGCTCGAGGGCGCCGACGCGGAGTGGGCGTGGACGGCCGAGTCGGCCGAGGACGCGGCCCAGCGCGTGCGGCGGCAGGACGAGGAGTACATGCGGCAGGCCATCGCCCTGGGCGAGAAGGGGCGCTACACGGCGCCGCCCAATCCCTGGGTGGCCTCGCTCATCGTCAAGGACGGCCGCATCCTCGGCAGGTACGCGCGCGCTACACCATCACACACACACACACACACACACCACTGATCTAACTTGTTAGCTAACGACACGACACACGCACACGCACACGACACGACACGACACACGCACCGCCGCACACGCACACGATTGCAGAGGTTTTCATGCGAAGGCGGGCACGGCGCACGCCGAGGTGAAGGCCATTCAGAACGCACTCGATAACGGCGCCACGGCGGCCGATCTCAAGGGTGCGTGCCGCGATTTAACACACACTCCACACCCCACACATGCTGACCACTGTTGGTCTGCGGCACATCACAGGGAGCACGTTCTATGTGACGCTGGAGCCGTGCCATCACACCGGCCGCACGCCGCCATGCGACCGGAAGCTGCTCGAGGTTGGAGCCGCGCGGGTGGTCATCGCCTTCGTCGACCCCGACGACCGCGTCAACGGCCAGGGCATCAAGTACGGTCTTTTCTGTTCCGCCTTCTTAAGAGCGCAGTCCAGTCGACAACAAATGAGCTCACGCGGGCGCTGGGCATGGCGGTGGTGGTGGTGCGCGCAGGCTTCTGCGCGAGTCGGGGGTCGAGGTGGTGGTCGGCGTGTGCGAGGCGGAAGCCAAGCAGTCGCTCCTGCCGTTCGTGCACCAGCGCTCGAGCGGCAAGCCCTACGTGGTCATCAAGGCGGCGATGAGCCTCGACGGCCGGATCGCCTGCGAGGACGGCACCTCGCAGTGGATCACCGGCGAGAACGCGCGACAGGACGGACACCGGTACCACTAGACACCGCACACACCGCACACACCGCACACACCGCACACACCGCACACACCGCACACACCGCACACACTAACCAACATTGTTTGAATTCCAAGGCTTCGCGCTGGATCGCAAGCGATCATTGTGGGATCGAACACGGCGCTGAAGGACAGGCCCCGGCTCAACGTGCGAGGCGTGGCCGGCGCCGAGACCGTGACGCCACTGCGCGTGGCGCTGGACTCGACCGGCAAGATCGTCGACGGCCCTCTGCTCGACGTCTCCCTGGGCGCGACGCTCATCTTCACCTCCGACCGCGTCAAGGCCGACGTGGCCCAGCTGTGGCGCGACCGGGGCGTCGAGGTGGTCCGGGTGGGCGAAAAGGTGGTCGGCCAGGGCCTGGACCTCGACGAGGTGCTCGCCGCGCTGGCCCAGCGGGGCATTCTCCAGGTGTTGATCGAGGGCGGCGGCAAGCTCCAGAGCCGATTCCTCGCCGAGGACCGGGCCGACAAGGTGGTCCTCTACTACGGCGCCCGCTTCCTTGGCTCTGGTACCACTCCCACCTCGTTGAATGCGTGCCATGTGTGTCGTGTGTCGTGTGCCGCGTCGCCTGTGTCCTGGCTAACGCGAAACGCGACGAACCAGGCGGGCTGCCGTGGGCGCAGGAGAAGGGCTTCAACGCGGACACGATCGCCACCGTGCGCGCCTGGCAGCTGGAGCGGGTACAGCAATTCGGCAACGACGTGTGCCTCGAATACGTCAAACCGTGAGTCACCCACTCCTCTTTCTCTCTCCGCCTGAACATAGAGACCTCTCACAGAAAATAGAACATGAACACGAACACGTTCAATTAAAGTGTAGTTATGTGCATTGGTCTGGACGCGGTCTCGACCAGCGGGTATTGTCGAGCTGAATCCACACGGGGCTCCTCCTCGTGCTTGCTCTCACGGCCCTCTTAGGCGTTGCTGCCGCCGGCCTCGTCGTTGTCGCTGGGGTCGTACTGGTACACGTAGTCGGACGTGCCGCCGTGCTCCGGCAGCAGACAGTCCTCGTCAAAGTACTCCCTCAGCTCCTCCCTGCCGTTGCCCGACAGGAGCTTGACCTGGGTGCCAGACCATGTTAGCGTGTGCGGCGGTGTGTGTGTCGTGTGTGTCGTGCGGCAGTGTGTGTACCTTGGCCATCGTCTGTTTGGTCATCACGGCGTAGAGAAGCTTCATCAGGGTGCTGACGAGCCACGGTGTGTTGATGAGGTACGCGGCACCGAGCAGTTCGGGGTACACGTCCTGCAGCTTCGAAAGCTGTTGATCGCCACCGCACGTCATTCCAATGTGAGTTTTTTCAACACAACATTTTGCCACCTCTATACAATTATATTTGCAAATGCTATTATAATATAATAAATATACCTTTCGGATGGCCTCCACGTCCATGTTCTTGGTGAACGAGAAGTCCTTCATGTCGTAGATGAGCACGTATTGCGCAGGTCCTCCCTCGTTTATCACTCTGTTGATAATTTTTTAAATACAGAGAGCACTTCATATCAGCCACCGCCACCGCCACCGCCGCCACCACCAATTCGACGACCACGACCACGAAGCGGACGAGGCGGTGCGCGTACTTGTTTCGGGCGCTTTCGAGGAAGTAGACGCAGGCCTGGTAGGTGCATTCGAGGGTGGTCTTGCTGGGGAAGTGTTGGCGCGGGAAGACCACGACGCACGGCCGGCCCTGCTTGTCGTGCTTGTGCCAGTAGACCAGGCCCGACTTGAGCACCGACTCGAAGTTGGCCTTCTGCAGCCGCATCTCCTCCGGCTTGTTCTCCGCTCGCCATTCCTGAAATAATTATTAATAAAAATAATTATTAATAAATAAATAAATAATTTATTATTATTATAATTACTTGGTGCCACGCACAGGTGATGGGGGAGGGCAGAGGGGAGTACGATGGTGGTCTTGAGGATGGCGATGGACTCGTCGAGTGTGGATCGCGCCCGCACGTAGCGCAGGAGCATGGTGTCGTTCAAGTTCTTGACGAACTCACTGTCCGGAAACGCCGCCCGAAGCGTCGCCACGGCCTGGACGAGAAAAAGGAGCAAAACGCCAATTATATATAATTGTCAGCTCCTTTATATTATCTGCTTTTATTCATTTATGAACGGATTTGAGATCAATAATTATACTGGATTTTTTTTCGGAACTCTAAATTATAATTCATTAATGTTTTTTGTGTGACGGGTTCAGGAGGGACTGTACCTCATCTTCTTGAGGCGTGGTGACGGCATAGCCAGTCTTCTCAATCGCACGAGGTGTAGTCGTGCTGGTCGTTGTCGTCACTTCCACCACCGTCGCCTGATCTTCTTCTTGGTATGCTTGCATTCTTCTTCTTCTTCTGTTGTGTCTCCCTTCTCTTCGTCCTTGTAAGATTCAAAAACTAGTTACCTTTGCCGGTTGAGGTCGCGCGTGCTCGTTTCGTCGTAGCAAGTGCGGTTCGGTTCGTTTCGTTTGTGTGGAAATCAATTCTGTGCCGTTCTGGCCGTGGGGCTCTCTTTGGTGGCGACGTGTCGGCCTGATCGGCGACTTTATGGGCTGGTGTGTTCGAGGAAAGGGCCGATTTTCCAACCAGTGGTAGGGAATTTTCGGGCCATTCCCACCCAAGCGGAAATTTGGGGGCTTGAGGTGTGCGCTACTGCCGTAGTGGGGTGACTTGATGATCAGCTTCTTCCACACAAGGACTTGCTGCCAGTTTGCTGTTCAAGCAAGAATGCCAAGTACGGCTCATGGGGTGAAGAAGAGGATTAGGCGGAAGGCCCGGCGCTGGAAGAGATTTGATATATGTCCAAAGGGGCTGTGAGGCAGAATGAAGACGCCACAAACTATTTGCGGCGTAGTGGGAGAGAGAGGTGGAATATGGCGTGCCGTCTCTTCTCAAGGCCCTCCTTACTCGATGACCATGTTGCCGTTGTTGAGGATCGTGCGCAGCGTCTCTCTCAGCGCCGGGTTGAGTCCCTCGTCGAAGTGGAGCTCCGTGATCTTCAACGAGGAGCTGAGCATATCGTTCATTTTCCTGCACACATCAAGACAAAGAGAAAGAGAAAGACGGTCAGCCTCGCATGCGAGCTGGTGGTAGCACAGACAAGCTGGCCAGCCGTTACCTGTCGAACACCATGACCAGTTCCCACTTGAACCAGAACTGCTTTTCATCGGGCTTGACCGAGACTGAGACACCGGGGACGAAGCGAGCGAGCGTGAGCGAAGGCGCACAGGGGAAGAGGGGTTTACGAGTCGTGTAGGTACCGAGAGGCAGCTCTCTTCTGATATGTGTGATGGTGACCGTGTCGGGCTCGATGACGATCCGTATCTTCCACCCGTCTTGGCTCGTGTCATCCTGCACGCGGTGCGGCGGCCAGCTAACGTTACGATCGTTGTCTCAAACGGGGAAAAGCGCGTGGCGTGGAGTGCGAGGGAGTGCCTTGGTCATGACGTGCGACTTGGTGATCTCGGTCTTCAGAATAATGATGGGGATGAAGATCACACTCTGGTTGATCATCTTGAACACCCGCGCTGTTTTCGAGTCCTGCCCGATGGACTGCGCGCGAGAGAGAACGAGCAAGAGAACAAGGGGGTCAGGGTCAGCCAAGCCGGGGAGGGGGTTGTTAACAATAAACAGCTCCTGCTCGATACCTCTGCGAAGAGGGAGCTCATCGACAACTCCATGTCTCCCCTGTAGTTGACTCGAACCATCTCCTCCAACCTGGCACCACCCAACCACAGTGATGAGGCGCTGTGTGTGTAACGCGTAGAGGTGTGTGGTTGCGCGCACCCTTCCTTGATCTCCTTCAGCTTTGCCTTGTCCTCCATGTGCTGGGCGACCTTGAAGATGACTTGCTGTATGACCTCGAGCTGGCTCAGTTCCATCTCCTCCGGCGCCTTCTTCTCGGCGTCCTTGAGGAAGTGCTCGGTCGACTGGAACAGAATGTTGGCCGTCTCCGGGTCCTAATATACATCATCCGCCGGCGCCGAGTGGTGAGTGGACCAATGTCTGGGCTTGTTGAGAGGTTGCGAGGTGGAGAGAAAGGCGCACGCGCAAGTCGCGTTGCGACACGCCGACGTTGTTGAGGAAGCGCAGCGTGGCCTTGTCCACCGACGGCGGCGCGGTGATGGTGCCGAGCGATTGCTGGAGCTCTTCCCTCTTTCGCCCGTACTCTTCCAGAGCCGACAGAAAGGCGGTGCTGTCCGTCCTCATGTTGAACGCAATGCCCGCATACCCCTCCGCGCCACCTTCCCGCATCGCCCGCCCAACCCAACGTTAGTTTCGTGCGCGTGTGCGGCGGGTGTGGGTGGGTGGATGGGCGCTGAGCTCGGAGCAGCGCGTACCGGTCAACGACTGGATGACAAAGTATCGAGTCGAGTCGGACACGGTGAACACCTGCGAGATGGGCACAGAGTAGAGGAGGCGACCGTCCTCCCGCACTTCTACGAAGGGTACGTGCGAGGTGCGCGTTGGCTTGTCCTCCAGTGCGATCGAGAGCGTCACTGTCCGCCACTGCTCGCTCCACGCTCGAGCTCTGATCGCGCAGCCACAACTTGAGCGAGAGAGCACACGCACCACTGCACACATGCGCCGTTGCAGGCGTCAATCGAGTGGCGGTACCTGAACCGGTCGTCGCCTTCGGGCAGGTTGGTGTTGAGCCACACCTCGAACACTTCCGTGCGCACCTCGTCCGCCTCAGCGGTGCTCTGCCTGGGCGACCCCACAACCTCGGGCTCGTTCACGACCACTTCTATCCGCCGTATGAGCCCTGCAACGAATGCCCCGATCCACTACGAATCAGAAGGCACGATTCTGAAATCTTGATCTTGATCTTGATCCGCGGCAAAGAGAGATTGCAGGTACGTGGTATGTCCTTGTAGACGGGGAGTTGTGTGATGGGAGTGCGCCAGAGGTGGAGCAGCTTCTCTTCTAGACCGAACGATGCCTTACGGGCGCCGGCGGCAGGCAGCGCTGAAGGGGGCAGCTTCGCGTTTTCATCTTTGGCGGCTTTCTTCTTGGACTTTGTCGCCCTCCGTTTCGAGAACATGTCGTGCCCAAGGAGGTCTTGTTCTATTCAAAGGGTTCTTCTATCAATTAAATGTTTCAATTCAATCGTGTACAAACAAAAACTCGGCCTCGTCCTCTCTTGCTGTTGCCTAAGAGGGTGGCCGGTTATATCCTCTCATCAAGCGTGTAGCGCCCCTCTCTTGTGTGAGGGAAGATGCACTATCTCCCCTCGATCGCCTTGTTCTCCCCTTCTTCTTAGTCCGTCCTGCCTTCGCCCGTCCTCCTTATCCGTACAACTCTGTGTGGAGCACTGTTGATTGTGGTGAGAAGAAGACAACATCAAAGTAATCATGGCGAAGAAGGTTACCATTCAGACGTCTTTGCCTGAGGAGGGCGTGGCCACGGAGCAGCGGTGCGACGAGAGCGAGGCGCCAGCGGACCGACGAGCAGCGCCGCCGTCCGCGCCCCACATGGGCGAGCGCGAACCTGGCGAGAAGATGGGCGAAGAAGGCGGCGACGGCGACGGCAGACGATCATCGGCGACGGCGCCCTCGACGTCGCCCTCGACGCCGTTTTCCTCCCCAGTGACCACGGCCAAGGCGGTGGGCGTCGGCGGGAGAGGCTTCTGGGGCGTTGGTCCGCGGGCGCTGCCGAGGAGGAGATGGGTGGCACCGGCGGGTCTGCGCTCGGCTTTACCACCCGCGAGCACGTCCTTGAGCGACGTCGAGCGCAAACGCGATTTGGCGGCGGCCTTGGCCCTCGCTTCAGCGTCGTCGTCTTCGTTGCTGGCGGCGGCGGCAGAGACAACGGCTTCAGGCTCGAGGCCTTTTGCATCTTCTAGCGCGCCCTCGGACTTGGGCGGTGTGGTGCCACACAGCTGTTGCTCCGTGCCGCCGTCCCGTCGCCCGATGTTGACGCCCGTGCTGGCGCTGCTGGAATCCTCCTCCGAATGTCGGGCCTTGGCGTAGACCGTGACCGGACGTCGGTGCTTCTTGCCGCTCGCCGACAAATCCGCCGACAATGACGACGCCAGCGCCGACGACACACGTCCGCCTCCGTTCTCTCCGCCGTTCTCCCCGTTGTCACCCACCTTCTTTGGCTTGGCTCTCGTGTCTCCCGTCTTATTTTCGGTCTTGTCGCTCGCCTCCTGTTCGTCGTCGCTCAGTGCCGACTTGCTGTCTTTCTTGCGTCGGCGGATGGAACTGCCACTGCCGTCGCTCGCCTTCTTGAGCTTGCTCAGCTTCTTTCTGATGGCCCGCATCGATCCCTTTTTCTTGAGCGCCTTCTCGGGCGGCCGCGTAGTCGAGGCTTCCTTCTCTGCCACCGCCCCGTCGCCATTCTCTTCCGCAAGGCCGTCACCTTTCTCCGTGCCGCCCTCATCGCTTTCGCTCTTCTTTCTCTCTTTCGCCTCCGGCCCGATGGCTTCGCCTTCGCTCTTTGGCGGTGGCACTTCGTTCTTCTTTTTCTCCTTCTCCTTCTCCTTTTCTTTCTCCCTTTCGCGCTGGCGCACGACCTCCGAGCCGCCCGTCTTCAGCACCGACTCCGGCACCGCGTCCGACGAGGTGCTGCGTTCGAGATCGCCCTGTCCGCAGCTGTTCCCATCATCGTCATCGTCACTGTCCTCCTCCAGCTCCTCGTCGGTCTCCGCGTCCGTGTCCGCGTTGCTCTCTTCCTCGTCCTCATCATTCACCACAACGAGGTTCTCATGCTTCGAGCGGATGCGCTCCGAGGCCTGGCCGAGAGAGGAGATATAAATATATCAATATGTAGCACTCGTCTTGTGTCGCAAGTAGTGCTCTACTACTAGAATATAGTAGAGATAAATAGAAATATAGTGATGAATAAATAGCAAAAATAGATTTGTAAACGACAAAAAGAAGGAATTATCAGCACAAATTGAAGGCGGGTGCGCGGGTGCGTACGATCTTCTGGAAAAATTGTTCGTATGTGGCGGTGATCGCCGCATCCTCCTCGCCGTAGAGCTGGGCCATGTGCTCCTCCACCTCCTCCATGATGACGATCACCCCAAACTCGTCGCGCTCAATCGAGTCCCGGAATCTGAATCATTATTAATAGACGAGCGAGTGAGCGAGTGGCCAAGGCGCAACGAGAAGAGTGGTCTCTCTCCAAGAAGGAGCGTACCGCTTGGGCTTGTGGTAGATGTCGAGGTCGCCCTTCTTGAGTATGAGCCCGCCCTGTTCCAGCTCGACAAAGGCCGTGTGGAAGGAGAATCGGAACATGCTCTGCTCGAACTTCTTCTTCGACCCCTCCTTCGTCTTGTCGAGCACCTTTTCCTTGTTCTCCTTGAGGTGGTAGAACTTGATCAGCACGTCGCCCTTTACCATACAGTCCACGTCCCAGATGATCGACGACGACTCTTCCTCGGCATTGTAAAACCTGTAGGCGGTGTGTGTGGTGGTGCGCGTGCGGTGGTGCGTGTTAGGTGTCAAAATAGAACAGAGGGAAGCACAGGCATGCAATGTACGAAGAACGAGGGCTGTACTTTGTCTGCGTGCCGTAGCGTGTGGTATGTACGAGCTGTCGCGGCATCGACCGCGTGTGGTAGATGTTGACATAGGGCCGGCAACCTTGCTTCGTCCAACACGGCACGGCGGTCATCACTGCGCGTGTACGTTCGGCGGGTCGCGTGGGCAACGACGTGAATTGGCGTGAGTACTCAAGAGGAAGGAGAAGGCCAGGGCGAGCCCGGCGCAAGACGTACCAACTCGCCGGATTCGAAGCACCTTGGGATGCGGTCGCACAGTGTTGCGCAAAATGTTCTGGAAATAGGTCACATAACTGGAGATCGCGCAAGCGCCAGACGTCAGGACAAGGAAAGCGCGACATGGGCTCGTTCTTCCCATCCGGGGGTGGGGAGCTTGCCGGCTCTACGAACCGTTTCTGTGAGGTCTGCGTGACGCCGCGCTCCTTCATGGATCGCATGTAGGCGAAATGGAGCAGCGCTTCTTGCGGATCGGCAAAGTAGCCGGTGAAGATGAGGTAGCAACTGATCACCGTGCCCGTACGACCTGCCCAAGAGAGAAGGGGGAAGGCCAAGGCGCACGCACCGCCGCAACACGCACACACGGCACGCACGACACGACACACAGCATAACATCACGACAGACCCGGTGGCGTGAGACCTCAGTGCCAACATTGGAGGATAACATTGGAGTGGCGACAAAACACACCCTTGCCGCCGACGCAGTGGATGACGGCAACGTGCTCGGGCGAGGCGCTGAGCCAGTTGTCCATGGAGACGATGATTTGAAAGAGAAGGTCGAGCGGTGGCGAGTGGTGGTCGGGAAACCCAAAGTTGAGCACCTGGTGGTTGAACTTGGAGTAGTCGTACAACCGGCCACTGTGTAGTATAGTGCGCGCGATTACAGCACGCGGCATTCCGCACCAATGCCAACTTAGTGAGCGGCGAAGAGACCAAGGAAGAAGGGAGAAGAAGGAGGGGAAGATGGATGAACCAACCTGAGGTTCCAGATCATGTAGTTGTTTTTGTGGTAAGTGTGCAGCATGCGAGACACTTCGTCGATGTCATTTCGGTAGGTGGCCTCGATTCCCGTAGCCGGAAAGGCCATCGCTTTCAAAGATAAAATATATTTTAATATTAATTCAAATTAATATATGGCTGCATAATCGCAAGCGAATATTGGGGGGGGGGTACCAATAAGGTTGTTGGTGATGTAGGACAAGTCGAGATTGTGCTTTTTGTCATTGAATCGGATGCGATCTTTAGAGACCGCGACCCGGACCTTCTTTTTAAGATTCATCGTCTCCTCCTGCCAAGCCTTGTTGAGGAAAAATCGGCAGACGCGAGCCCAACAAATATTAATGGCAAAATTAGAGCGAACAGGAATATTGAAAGTGTTGCTGGCTTCCCGCTCAACTCAAAAGTGCTCTTGCATTTCCGCAATTCAGAGCCACTAGCCAAGAGGCTTTGATTCTTGAAGTTACTGAATAATGGTTGGTCCTGAGCGGGAATCGAGATTTCTCGAAACTTCACCGCCATCTTCGTTCCCGGCCAATCAGCAATTGGTTTTTGGTTTTGCTGAGTTTTGCGTCAGCCTGCGCAGACACCGGCCAAGAGCGAAGATCAAATAGAAGGAACTGATTCACAGAGATATAATGAGGCGCTGCATCACTTCCTCCACCCTGCGGGGTTCGTTCTCTTCCCGAGTCATCTCGTCCACGAGGTAATAATAATCCCGCCTCGACTGCCGCCTCCGCATTGGCAATCTTTAATCGTCCGCTTGTCGCTCAATTATACCCCTTATCGACAACAATTGATCCATTTTCTGTCCCAGGTCCCTCGCTGCCCCTGCCCACGCTCATGCTTCGGCTCAGCCCGACGCTGCGGCGTACCGCTCCAAGCAGGGAGGCACTCTCGAGCAGGCCCTCGACATCAATGTTGTCGATGTTGAGGATCTCTTCAACCCCGCCTCCGGCTACTGGGAGAACCCTGCCAACTGGAACGACATGGACTACGTGTGGAAGCTCAAGGTTGAGAGGCTTCAGCAGGAGTACGCGCCCACTCATGGATCCATCGGGACGATTTTCAGCGTCACCGGAAATTTGCCCCCCCCCCGCATGTATTAATCGATTGCCTTCAGGTTGAACATCCCCGCCGAGCAGGCTGCCAAGTTCCGCAAGGAGCACGACATCTCGAAGGGCTACCTCACCCTCGAGTGGATCCTCCCCTCGCCCCCTCCTGAGCACACCTTCGAGGAGCTCCCCATCCTCAAGGAGACCGAGGAGGAGCCCGCCAACTCGTTCGAGGCCCGTGCTGCCAGATTGCTGGAGAGCGCCCACAAGGCCAAGACCGTGAGTGCTGAGCACACCCAGACCTTCGAATCGCTGGCCAAGGAGTTCAGCTTCAGCGACAGGGAGAAGACCGCCTTCAAGGAGCTGCTCAACCGTTATGCCAAGGGTCAGACCCCCAGCTTCCCCAACGAGTATGAGGAGCACGCTCACCACGATGAGCACCACTAGGCTCTGTACTCCTTGCGTTCTCATCTCAATTAATTATTATTTGTTAAAAACCACATCATCGGCGTAGCATGTACCGCGGAGTGCAGCTTGCTGTGCCCGCGAGCCCTCGTAGCACGTTTCCTTTCTTCCTGTTTTCGTTTGGAGTTTCGATTCGAAGATGGAAGCAGAGCAGGTGCCGTCGCCCCTGGTGCTGTGGGGTCCCATCTACACCATGAACCCCAGCGCCCCCTGGGCCGAGGCTGTGGTGGTTCTTGACGGGCGCATTGCCTTCGTCGGCTCCAAGGCACCCCCCCCCCCTCTCTTAATCTTGCGCCTGTTCGCCAGTTGTTGATTGTCTCCTGCAGGAGGGATCGAAAGAGTATCTCACCGCCGACGCCAAGGTCATTGACGTGTCCTCTTTGCCCGGTAAAGCCAACCTGACGTGAATGCTCCTTGCTTGTGTCCATGAAGTGCCGTGCTGACTTTGTGCGCTGCGGCAACACCACCAACGACAGAGGGCGGCCTCATTCTGCCCGGCTTCCAGGACGCGCACGTCCATCCGCTCAGCGGAATGATCATCGAACAGAGCTGTGACATGGCTCGCTGCGGCGGGCTCGAGCGAGCGCTGGCTTTGGTGCGCTCCCATATCTCTCGTCTCTCCCATCTGCCCAACGGGCGGTGTATTCACCCCCGGCTCTTCTAGATCGAGAAGTACGCTGCGGATCACCCGGAGATGGAGTGGATTGTGGGCGGCGGGTGGGACATGTCGTGGTTCCCCGACGGGCTCTCCCTGGCCAGCGTGCTCGATCGGGTGTTGCCCGACCGACCAGCCGTGTTCAGACGCGTCGATGGACACGCCGTGGTAAGCCACCGCCACCGTCCACCCCCGTTCGTGTGGCCACCGTCGCGTGCTATCTCACCACCCACACATGCACGCAGTGGGCTAACACCGCAGCGATGAAAGCGATCGATGTGTACCACAAGGACTTCCCAGATCCGCCCCACGGTCGGATCGACAAGGATCCACACACCGGACTGCCGATCGGCTCTTTCCAGGAGCAGGTGATGCCTTTTCCTTGGTTCTCAAGGTGATAACCTCACCTCACCTCACCTCACCTCACCTTATGGTGGCCCATCGCGCTTAGGCAGGGGATCTGTTTCAAAAGCACATCCCGCCGCTCCCCATGGAAGCTCGTGTCGAGGCGCTGGAGCTCGGCATGAAGCGCATGGCCAGCCTCGGCATCACCGCGTTCCAGGTCCCCTTTCCCAATCAACACACAATACTAGTTTCTTTTCTTTTCTTCTTTTCTTTCCTCACCCCACGTGTTTGTGATGACGTCGCTTAGGACGCGTTGATTCGGGGACCCAACATCCACGCCTACGAGGAAGCGATTCGGGATCCGAAGCGGTTTCCGCTCAAGTGTTCCGTATGCCTGTGGTGGGACTTCCACCACGCCGAAGGCACGTCGCGATGATCTACACACCACACAGCACCGCCGCGCGCGTGTTGACTGGCTCTTGTGCATTTGTCCAGATGATGGTGCGAACGTGCAAAAGCAAGTGGAGGATCAGCTGCAACAGATGAAAGCGCACAGGCATCGCCACCACCTTTCCCCGTGTGGGGGGATGCACGTCGTGTGGCGTTTCCCTGACAAGGACCTTTGGTTCGCGCATTCTAATAGGAGCAACTACGCCAAGCTGATCGCGAAGACCGACAACAAGCTCGTGCGCGTGAACACCATCAAGCTCATGCTCGATGGCGTCATGGAGACCAAAACCGGTAAGTCCCACAGCTGCCGGCCGGTTCCGTTTTTGCTTCCCGAACTCACCAGCCGCTTCGTGTACTGGTTGTAGCCTACCTGCACGAACCGTACTGTAGCTGCCATGCGAAGCCGGGCGAGGCCCACAAGAGCCACGAGGCCGACCATCGCGGCATCACCAATTTTCCCAGGGACTACCTCCACATGGTGACCGCTGCCGCCGACAACGCCGGATTCCAGATCCACGTACCCACACCACTTCCATTATTTTATAAAATTATAAAATATGTAATTTTATATTTATAGAAATATTTCTCTATTATGCAGTATTTATTTTATAATTGCAATGTTGTTTCTCTTTAATTCCAATTATTTCTTGGTGGGCGCTTTAGTGCCATTCGATCGGCGACAATGCGCTCTCGGACGTGTTGGACGCGTTCGAGCAGATCAAGAAGGAGCGCGAGGCGCGAGGCGAGTGGGAGGACTGCGACCGGCGGCATCAGGTGGCCCACCTGCAGGTGGTGCGACCGGTCGACGTCCCGCGATTCAAGGCGCTCGACGTCATCGCCAACTTCCAGCCCTACTGGTCGTTCAAGGACACGTGGATGCTCGTGGCCATGCAGCACCTCCAGGAAAGGAGCGCCTGGCAGTACCCCATTCGCGAGGTCCTCGACACCGGCGCGCACGTCTGCTTCGGAAGGTACTCATTACCCGTGTGCGCGCGCGCGTGCGTGAGTGCGGCGGCTGACTCGGATGTGTGTGGTCCCAGCGATTGGTTCGTGTCGTCGCTGAATCCGCTGGACGGCATCGAGGTGGCCATCACCCACCTGGCTCTGGGCACCAAGCCGGACAGCGAGGAGGCCAAGGACCCGCTCAACCCGCACCAGCGCATCACCCTCGAGCAGGCCCTGCGTGCCTACACCCTCGGTACGGTGTGCGTGTGTCGGTGTGTGTCGGTGTGGTGCGTTGGCTGACTGGGGGCGTGGCACACACGACACACAGGCTCGGCCTACGCCGGCTTCCTGGACAAGGAGACGGGCAGCATCGAGGTGGGCAAGGCGGCCGACATCATCGTGCTGGACAAGAACCTCTTCGAGATTCCGCCGCACGACATCCACACGGCCCAGGTCACCCACACCTTTGTCAACGGGGCGCTGGTCTACGCCAGACCATGACGACCTGTCGCACTGTAACTACCTTTTCTTTAAGGAAAAGGCTGCAATACGAGCAAACGGGCGAAATTCGGCCTTTGTTACGGTCGCTCGCTCCCATTGGGCACAACTTTTATTACCGAGAGACTGGTGGGTCCAGCTCCAGGTCATTGCAGACAACCCCACGAACAGAACACACACCCACCCAAGACTACCTTCGACCAAAAAGCCACCAGACCGATCGACCCACATCATGAGGAACCACCACACCATCTCCATCGTCGTCCTCCTCGTCCTCTTGTTCTCCGCCTCGGTCCGCCAGGCCTCGGCTGGACCCGGGCTCTACGGCGTCTGCCAGGCCGGCTGCTGCGCGCTGGCCGTCTCGTGCTACTCGGCCGCTGGCTTCACCTTCGGCACAGTGACCGCGGGCGCAGGCGTACCGGCAGCGATCCTGGCCTGCAACGCAGCTCTCGGGGTGTGCAGCGCCAAGTGCGCCGCAGTGACCCTCTTCGCTCCCACTCCCTGACGCGCGCCGACCACGACCTCGCACCCACTTGAATAGTAAATAAAACAAAAATTAAAATAGAAGCGTATTTTATTTATTTACATTTATTTTTACACGAAGAAAGATATCGGATGGAGTGGTGGGCCCTCGCACTCGTGGTGGCCGTGGTGGTGGTCCTCCTTGTGGTGGCGCTGCACTACGCCACCGCACCCGCACGCTACGCTCCCGCCGGCAAGCACGTCCTCATCACTGGTGCCACCTCCATAATCAAATCAATCTATTTTCCGATTATTGCGCATGAGCAGATAGATAACCGGTCGATGCTCCACCAGGTGGCAGCAGCGGCATCGGCAAGGCCACTGCCATTCGCCTGGCGCGCCTCGGCGCCAACATCACCATCCTCGCCCGCACCCGCTCTACGTGCTCACCCCTTTATTTTTATGGCTATTCTTCAAATACAAATAAAAAAACACAAATATATGAAATAAAATAAATACGTGAATAAATTATTCGATAAGAAATTAATTAACATTATTTGTTATTTGCTTTGGAACTCGGCCAGGCTGGAGGCGGCGGCAGAGGAGATCAGGGCCGAGCGCAAGGACCCGCAGAAGCAGTTCGTGGAGGTCCTCTCCGTCGACGTCGCCGACGACGCCCAAGTCCAGCGCGAGATCGCCCGCCACATTGCACAGTGCGCTTCCCTTCTTTCCACCGCACACACGCACCGCACGCACCGCACACACGCCACCGCACGCACTGGCTGATCGGCGGAGGGACGCGTGGTGTGAAGGTGCGGCCCGGTGGACGTGCTGATCACGAGCGCGGGGGCGACGCGACCCACCCACTTTGACGAGATCGACGTGGCCACCTTCCGCCAGCTCATGGAGATCAACTACCTCGGCACCGTATCCTGCGTCAAGGCCGTCCTGCCTCACATGTACGCCCAACGACACACGACACGCAACACGACACGACACGACACGACACGACACACAACACGACACGACACGCAACACGACACGMMACACGACACGACACGACACGACACGCAACACGACACGCAACACGACACGACACGACACGCGCTGATGGTGGTGGGGTGAAGGAAGGAGAGGAGGGCCGGCAGGATCATCTTCATCAGCTCGATGGCGGGGCTGTCGGCCACCTTCGGCTACGCGGCCTACGCGCCCACCAAGTGGGCGCTCAAGGGGCTCGCCCAGTCGCTCTCGCAGGAGCTCCTCCCCTACAACATCTGGCTGTCGCTCTGGTATGACCCGTCGCACACGCCCGCACGACACACACCGCACACGGTCTAAACGTTGGGTGTGTGTTGGTCGCACACGCACGCCGCACACGCACGACACACAGTTATCCGCCGGACACGGACACGCCGATGTTGCGCGAGGAGAACACCTACAAGCCGCCCATCGCCAAGGTCATCTCCGAGAGCGGCGGTGTGGTGCCGCCGGACGACGTGGCCAAAGGCATCGTCGCGGGCCTCATCAACTACCGCTTCGAGATGTTCGCCAACTTTGACGGCGAGGCGCTCGGTACCGCGTAACCCACCGCTCGCCCGGCTGCCCCCCTGCTCATCCGCTGACCACACACGACGACACACGACGACACACGACGACACACGACGCACACGATGACACACGACGCACACGGCACACGACGCACGACGCGCAGGTCTGGTGTCGAGTGGTTTCAATCCGCCGGACACGCTGTTCCGTCTGCTGCTGGAGATGGTCTCGATGCCGATCATGCGGGCCGTGGCCGTGGGCTACCACCTCAACTGGAACCGCCTCATCCGCAACCACTTCAACGCCGAGCACGCCCCCAACAAGGACAAACGTGCATAGCCCCTCCTCCCCCCATCAACCCAAAAGTTGATTGTTCCTATGACAACAAGAAGAGAACCCGCAACCCACATCGTGTGCTCTCTTCTCGTTGTGTGTCGTGTCGCGTTGCGCTCGCGAAGGGCCATTGCTCGGAGACAACGCAGCACGCGTGCACTGAGCGGGCGACGAAAGATGCCTTTTTGTTTGGTTTGGTTTTGGTTCAAGAAGAGGCCGCGGGAGGAGCCTTCTTCTGGAAGGCAGCCTTGATGACGTCGGCGTCCGTGTCGGCGTCGTACTCGGCCACCCGCTCCGGTTGGCGGCTGTGGCGTCGTGGCGGCCACGTCTTGTAGGCCAGATCCACCTCGCCCAGGAACGAGTAGAAGTTCTGGAACACACGCGATCGCATCTGTGCGTGTGCGTGTGCGTCGTCAGCTTAGTTGATAGAGTTTGCGTGTAGAAGGCCGGCGGTGCAGTACCACATCGCCCTTGCCTCGCCACTTGGGCACACCGTGGTCGTAGTGGATCACAAAGACCTCGGGGAGGCCGAAGAAGCGGTAGCCGGCGATGTTGAGCTCTGTGGCCTGCGCCACCTTGTCGTAGCCGTAGCCGATGAACCGCTCATCATACCTGGTTAGCGCCCCACGCCCTCGATCAGCGAAGAAGACAAAGACGCCTACTGCGCTGGGCAAAGAGAGGGGGGGGGACAGCGCGTACAGGGGCACGGAGTCGCGTGGGACCATCATGTAGGGCTCGTACTCGGGCCGGAAGGTGATCTCGTAGGGCTCGGAGCTGTTCATCCACGCGGTGTAGTTGGTGGGCGCGTGAGCGGGCGCCCACTTGACCTCGTGCACCTGCCGTATCAGGTCCTGGCGTGACATCTCCACCAGCTCCTTCCTCGAGTCCGGCAAGGGCACCTGCGCCGCACAGCACACGACACACGCAGCACCACCGCACACGCGTTCGTTGCACACTAGAGTGTGAGAACAGTTCCGGCGTGACCGGTAGGGGCGATCGTTACCCCGAGCTCGATCTCGAAGGCGGGGACGACCCACACGACGCCGGGGCTGTCCGGGGCTGTCTCGTGCGCGCCCTCGCTGATACTCCCCAATCGGGGCATCATGTCCCTGGGCGCGAGGTGAGCTTTGACGGGAAGTGAGAGTGAGAGTGAGAGGGAGGTGGGCGCACATGATGACGCTGTAGGAGTCGGGGGAGGGGATGAAGTCGGCGTCGAGGATCAGGGCGTGTTCGGTGCGACATCGGGCCAGCGCGATGTTGCGCAGGGTGTTGACCGGGTAGAGCCCCAGCGTCCGGTACGCGTAGTTTCTCTGCGCAACGACCGCGGGTGAGACCGGTCCGAAATAACATGAGGCCTCGCGAGACTAGTGTCTCTCTGTCCGAGGAACAGAGTCCTATACCTCGCTGATGACCAGATGGAAGTCGACGTTGTCGGTGAGCTTGTCCCACGTCGACCGGAAGTAGAGGACCTCGTCCACCTCGGCCTCGTCCATCACAAACACAGCGGCCGAAATGGGACCTGTTGGTGGACCCACGTTGGCACCACCCACCACCACTTGGTTAGTCGAGCCAAAGGCCTTTCTTGGATGACTGAGGTTGCGTCGGCGCACCGTCCCAGTTCTGGGCCATCATGCGGAGCGAGGGCAGCCGGTCGATCGTGAGCTGCGTCGCTATCGACACTCCCTTCGGGTCCTGCGCTCGAGTTAGTGTTCTAACTGCCTTGGCCCAAGCTAGCCGGGAGGCACAACGCGTTGATCGTACCGGGGAGAGGGCCGAGCGGACGGTGTATCGGTTGGGGCAGCAGCCGTGCCGCACGGGGGTGTCCGCTCGCTCGACCCGGCACCCCTCGAAGCCCGGCTCTGCTCCAAAGGAAAGGGGATCGATCAGTCGCAAGAGTTAGGGGGAGGCAATGATTAAAAAACATGGTGGCCGCACCGATGGTGGTCGTGGCGGCCAGGAAGAGGTCATCGAACCACACCGTCCCCGAGTGGTCCAGAAACAGGATAAATATATTTACAGACATCACGTCCTGGCCCACCACACCCTCGTTTAGTAAGAACACACACCCGCACACGGCACACACAGACACACCCACGGCACACCACACACGCACGCGGGAGAGTACCTGTTCAATTTCGATGACCATGCACTCCTTTTCCCATCGGTGGTCTTCGGTCCGCCAGGTCATCTTGTGGCCGTAGGAGTGCGAGCCGTCGGCGAACTTGAGCTGCAGGCCGATGCCGTAGCCCCCGTCCCGCTTGCCGCTCACGTCCTTGGCCGCACTCCAGGCCGAGAGCAGTAGGTACCTCTTTGTCGGCCCTCCGAGCCCCACCTCCTCTTCCTCTTCCTCATCATGCCCGTCCTCGTCTCCGCCTAGCCCCGTAGTCTCAGCTGTGGTGGTGTTGATGAATACGAACTGCGACGCGCCGTACTTGTAGTTGGCCTTGTCCGGCGACTTGAAGCACATCGACGAGGCGCCGGTCAAGGCCCTGTCCGTGCACAGTTCTGTTGATTACCACCGCACACACCGCCGCACACACCACCGCACACACACGCATGCGCGACACGGGTCAGGATTGGTGATGGCAGCGCGGAGCGAGAAGCGGCAAAGAAGAGTGGTGGCAGACCGATGGGGGTCATCATGGAGTGCCAGTAGGCCGGGAAGGAGTTGGGGTCGATCTTCATGTAGTTCTGGTCGAAGTACTTGACGTAGTGCTGGGGGCCGCGGTCCTCGAAGGACGGGTTGGCCACCAGGTTGTGCGCGCCGCGTGTGGTCAGTCGGCGCCCGCACGCGCGCATGGTCTTCTCCCTGCTCTCCTCGCTGCGGCGGCACAGCAGGCTGAACCGGTACTCCGTCACCGGCTTCAGGTCCCGCACCTCTGTGTGGGTGTCCCCGCCTTCGTAGACCTTGTAGAGAGCGATCAGCAACGCGCACTCGTCGCCGCTACAGGCATGGGTTCGCTGTACCAGCTGTGTGCGTGCAGTGCCGTGGGTCGGCTTGACCTTGAGCTCGCACCACAGGGCCTTGGCGGGTCCGCCTCCGCGGCTCTGTGGTGCGCTCGGCGGGTGCTGCCAGCGCACCACCACCGACGTGGCATTAACGCTGGCGAAGTAGGGACACGGCGAGCGAGGCAGAGCCGCGTCGGCCGACTTCTTCGCCCCTCCTTCCCCCTTGCTGTTTGGCCTCTTCACCTCCTCGTCCGTCTTTCGAGTACCCGTTGTGGTGAGCTGCGGCTCACCATCTTCCTCAGCGGACTCCTGCCTGGCCGCCCACTTCTGGAACCAGTCGTCCGCCTTCTTCGCCCCGCCGCCTCGCTCGCTGGCTGCGTTCTTGTCTGCGGGGGTGACCTCTGCTGGCGGCACCACCAACCGCTCCTCTTGCTGTTGATGACCTTTTTCCTCTTCTCGAGACCTCTGTACGCTGCGCACGAGGCTCACCTCGACCGCACCACCGTCGTCACCGTCTTCGCCATCTGCTCCACCACCGCTGGTGCCCTGCCATAGCACCAGCCCAACGAAGCCGCAGATGAGCAGCACCAGCGAACCCACCAGCGCCAGACGCAACCCGAGCGACAAGCACCAGCCGCAGGCGCTGCCTTTGTGCCTACGCGCCTCGAACAGCGGCAGCGCAGGCGAGGCTCGCCCCTGAGGCCGCTTGAGCATCCTCTCCCTCGCCTCCTCTCTCGAACGAAGGGACGTGGCCGGGGTTCGCGCACGAATTGTGCTGCTTTCTGTGACAAGAAAAGGGAAAATGTAAATTCAATTATGATTGAAGAATTTATATTTGTTGGGGAACAAACAAATAAATAATAACAAAAATACAAACAACTTGTTCGGTTATTTACGTGTTTGCTGAGGGAAGGGAATAAATAAGAGTTGTGTGTGAAGTACGAGCTCGCTATCTCTCTCTTTCGCATCCAGAGCTTTAGATCAGCTGCACGTAGTTGGCCGGGATGAGACCGCGCCTGCCGTTGAGCTCAGCCTCCCACCAGTCGCCGTTCTTGCTGACGATGTTGAGCACCTGGCCGGGCTGGAAGCCCAGCTCGGTCGGGGCCTCCGGGTTGAACGCGTACAGGGCGCGGGCCTGCTCTCCGGGCCTCCTCGGGGGAG
>CACVKS010000224.1:0-21961 GCA_902749335.1 Acanthamoeba triangularis
TGGTCGAGAGATGCGACGTACGAAGGGCGCCCATGTTGGAGAAGAGGAGCGCGTAGTAGAGCATGCCCACGCGTTGGGTGTTGGAGGCCTGGTCGCGGCCCAGGTCGAGGAAGTAGGTGCCCAGCACGACGCCCATGACGATCGGTAGCGAGAGCTTCATGATGAACTCCTCCGGCTGCCGCCAGTAGCCCTTCGACCCGCGCACGAACATCTCCCACAGCTGCGTGGTCGGCAGGCTCGCGTAGCGATCGGACAGCCGCCGCTTGATCTTGTGGTGCCATCGCTTCTCCCGCGCGCCGTCGTCCGTGCCGCTCATGTCCGTCACTGCGGCGGCGTAGATACCGCGCGTGAGCTCCTGGTCGGCCGACGCGTAGAAGGTCGACTGCTTGTAGGCCTCGACGAAGTAGTTCTCGTCCGTCTTGGCCAACTTGCCCTCTTCCCCAGAGTCATCATCGGCGCTGTCTTTAGCGGCCTTCTTGGTGATACCCGCACCAGTCACCTGTATTGCGCGTGAGTCGAATGAAAAAAGCTTTCACACGCAACCACACACCACACACGCACCTCGAGGATGAACTCTGCAGGGTTGGCTTCGGGGTCCATGACATGGCCGTGCGACGCCAGGTAGTTCAATAGCGTGGAGCAGTCGCCCTCCCGGGTGCCCACCGGGCCGAAATAGGTGACGTAGCCGCCTGTGACAGTTGCCGTGTGAGGTCAAAGGCCAAAAAAAAACACACAAAAACTAAGGTCGTCGTACCCTTCTTGAGGAGGAGCAGGTGCGAGAACATGCTGAAGATGGCCTTGCTGGGCTGGTGGATGGTGCAGATCACCGACGTGCCCCTTGCGGCGATGTTCTTGATAGCCCTCATCACCCGTTCCGCACCCAGCGAGTCCAATCCGGAGGTCGGCTGCATTGTAACAGCAATCAATGAGATAAAATCCATGAAGGCAGCAGCCAATAGGAAGTAACTTACCTCGTCGAGGAAGAGGATGGCGGGGTCGGCCGCCATCTCCACGCCCATCGTTACGCGCTTGCGCTCGTCGTTGGAAATGCCGTCGCCGGCGTGGTTGCCGATCACCCGGTTGGCCTTCTTCTCCAGCCCCAGGATCTTGAGGAGGCTCCGGGCGTACGCTCGCTTGGTCTCGCGTGGAATGTAGTGCGGCAGCCGGCACTGATCGTTTTTTAGGTCCGATCATAAAAAAATGCACAACCATTCGCCAGTCAGCCAACCAATCATCATGTAGAGATAAAAGTGTCGACATAAAAAAATCCCAGGAGAGACGTACGAAGGCGCTGAACTCGATGGCCTCGAGGATGGTCTGCGTGGGCACGTGAAGGTCCTGCTGCTCCACATAGCCGATGATGCGCGACAGGTTGCCGTCAGTCGGGCGCCCGTTGACCAGAATCTCGCCGGTGATCTTGCCTCCGGTCTTCCGCCGGGCCAGCACGTCCATCAGCGTCGACTTGCCTGCACCCGAAGAGCCCTGTGATTCACCCACAACCAACTGTTAGCTCCAATTCAAAAGGGAAAAACAACACAACACAACACAACACAACACAACACAACACAACACAACACAACACAACACAACACAACACACAACACAACACAACACAACACAACACACAGACAATGGCACGACTCATTGGCAATTACACCACACCGCATGTTTACCATGAGTGCGAGCATGTTGCCGGGCTTGACGTAGCCGGACACGTCGTGGAGCAGCTGGAGCGGCTGCTTTTTGAGGCCCGATCGGTTGAACACGGTGTAGTTGAGGTGTTGCCAGGAGAGGTAGGCACCGCCCTTGAGCAGCCCGCTGCTGGACGATTCGTCGTCTTCGTCGGAGAGCTCGTCTTCCGAGTCATCGCTGCTGACGCTCTTCTTCTCGCTGGCGTTCACGATCTCGTCGACTGTCGTATGCGGAACGCTTATAGTAAGTCACACCGTCAGTGCCACAATGCAGGGAGGAAGAGATGAGGTACCCTTGTGGTCCTTAATGTTGAACTCCTCCATCTCGCGCTCCTCTTCGGGACTGTAGAGCACCTCCTTCATGTGCGGCTTGCCGGGAGGCGCGTGGTGGTAGAATCGCATGCCCAAGTAGGTGATCGTGTTGAAGATGATGTACCTGGGACGACCAATCGTTGCGTTGTTATAACTCCGTATACGTGTGCGATGGTGACGGCGTGTGTGTCATACCAGCCAATGAGAGCGGGCACCATGGCCCACTTGATGTTCTCGCCATCGAATACGCCCCACTTGTCGATTCCGTAGTCGGTGCCCCAGGTCATGGGGCACACCTGCGTGCCCTGGAAGCCCTGCGGGAAGGGCAGATTGAAGTTTTCGACGCTCGAGGGCGGCATGAGCTCCTCGAGGGTGCAGTGGTAGGGCTGGTCCCAGAACTCGTTCGACGCCATGCCCTGGAATGCATACCTGCAAAGTGGTTAGAGGTCAGGGAATTTAGGAACATGACTCGCGTCGATCGACTGGGCTTGGCGAGCATACGTCGTTGGATTGGCCCAGTACATCCAAATCCACCATGGGTGTATGTCCATCTACAAGTGGCAATAGGCATAGGAGCGTTAGTAATCTGATAAGAGGCCCAACGAGCGCAGAATGAGGTACCCTGGGGATGATGAAGCCGGCAAAAAGGAGGAAGAACGCCAGACAAGGAGGCGTGATGGTCTGGGCCACAGCAAGCGAGGGACAGTACGTGCATATCATGCGCACAAACGAACGCATCGTCTGATTCGGTGGATTGTGAGCACTCATACACCCCACCCACCCACACACACCACACCCTGAACGAACAGGTGGATGGGTACCAGGTAGTATAAGATGAGCAAGAAGTAAAAGTAACCAAAGCGGCCTCCGGCATCTAAGTCGCTTAAACCAGTTATCCAATAGACGAACGCCGAGAAGAACGTAATCTCGATCAACACCATCGGCACCTAATGACGGAGTGCATCAGCATGATCAGATGAACTACAGTTCATGGTGGGCGGTAGGTTGGTCAGGTACCTCGGCGATGAGGTGGGACACGACGTAGGGCGAGGTGTGGTAGTACTTCTGGCCTCTCTGCATGTAGAAGACCGGTCGCTCGAAGATCGCCGTGGGAAGCGCGGCGAGCGATTCGAAGGTGAAGAAGGCCAACACGCAGAACAACAGGCCGAGCCTGGTCGTCGCGTCCGACTGTCGGTTTTTGGCGGAGCAGCGTGAGTGAAATATGGTTAATGTCTGATTCAACTGTTAGGAGGCATGCGTGGCATACCTGGACGTGGCCCAGAAGAAGGAAGAGCGTTCCGATGATGAACGCCTCCAGAGCGGTTCCCACAAGACGCGCACGATTGGTCACCATATCGCGCCACTCACGGATCAGCGCTCGCTTCACCAGCAGGCCATATTGCCTGTGAGCAAGGTGGTCAGACTCACGCTACATACAGATACACGGCTGGAAGGAACAAGGGGGCCGTACTTGTAGAGCGGCGTGGGGTACTTGGCGGGCTTGGCTTTGTCTGCCAGCGGGAGCTGGCCGTCGTCGTCGCCGTAGGTGGTGTCGACGCTGTCACTCTTGGAGTCGTCCAGGTGCGACTGGATCTCGTCGAGCACCTGTTGATGATAGGGCGACTGCCTGTAGTGGTCCACGAAGTCGCTAGGCTCGAGCCACTTGAAGTCGGCGTCGTCGACGCGGTCCTCCTCCTGGTCGCCGTCGCCCGCGTGCCTGTACTTGGTCCGGCCAATCGCCGACGCCGATTCGACCACCTCCTCTGATGGTGTGTTTTGGTTGGTCACAGTGTAATATTAGTGATCATAGTGATCATTAGCGTCGCAACTGGTGACACAAGGCGCGGCGCCGTACGAAGGAATTCGGCGGGGTTGAGGGTCGGCGGGCAGGTGTAGCCCAGGCGTTCGAAGTAGGGCAGCGCCTCGGTGCGCGGACCACAGAAGGCGATCTCGCCCTTGGTCATGATGAGCACCCGGTCGAACAGGCGGAACACCTCCATGCTAGGCTGCAGCAGCGACACCAGCACCGCACCGCCTGTGTCGGCCACCGTGCGCACCGCACGCAGGACCTATCATAGTAGGGTTAGTACTGCCGTATGTCGTATTATGTGTGCTTTCTCGTGCAAGTTGTGCCGTACGTCGAATGAAGCCTTGGAGTCAAGTCCGGTAGTGGGTTCGTCGAACAGCCACACGCCGGGGGACTTAGTCCACTCGATGCCAATCGTCACCCGCTTCTTCTCGCCGCCCGACACACCGCGCAGCATGCTATCGCCGACGATCGTGTCCGCGCGGTGCTGCAGGCCCAGCAGCTGCAGGGTCGCCTCTACGCGCTCTTGCCGCGTCTTCTTGCTCACGCCCGGCGGCATCTGGCAGTCGGCGCTGAACTGCAGCGTCTCCCGCACCGTCAACGTCGCTGCAAAGTCGTCAATTGCCACAGGTTAACTCACGTTACTCGATTGGATACCAAAGGGAAACACTTTTGACGGTACCGAAGTGAACGTCGGCCTGCTGGACGAAGGCGACGGAGCTGTGATGGGTGTCGCGATCGGGCACCAGGCCGTTGAATGTCACGCTGCCCTTGACTCGGCCCGCGTGCAGCTGATTGGCCAACAGCTTCAACAGCACACTCTTGCCGCACCCTGTGATGTATTTAAAAAGTAATAATATTAATACACTAATAATATAATAATTTATGTACATAATATAAATATAAAATAGGTCCGCACCAGGGGCGCCGAGGAGAAGAGTCATCTCGCCGGGCTTGAGATAGAAGTCGAGGTCGTGCAGAATGTCGACCTGAGTCGAGGCCCGCTTGCGTGTGAGTGAGTGGGCCAGGTCGACCACGGTTGAGGCCACGCTCCGCTGGCGGTGGGTGGGCGGCGGCGCGTTGACGGTGACAGTGAGCCCGCGCACGGCGGCAAACAGCGGTTTGAAGTCCGGGTTGATGATGCGGCGCTCCTCCTCGATGAACTGCGAGTAGGGCAACGGCTCCGGTCGGCCCGGCAGGTGCAGCACGCGGTCATCCGTCCGCCCGCGCTCCACATCACCGAGCTCCTGCACGGCCCAACGACCAACAGCACATACAACACACAACGGAGTGAGGACACACGGTCGGGGGTCGGTCGTGCAGGACAGGCGGGTGTTGCACAACTTGCGTTCGGGGTTAGAAAAGAAAAACCAAAAGCGAAAAGAATGCTCCGGCGGGCTTCGGAGGCCCGACCCAAGGTTCTCCGGGCCGGGAGCGTGTGGCGAGAGCACCTAGAGGAAGCAGCAGAGAAGAGAAAGAAGAAGGGTGACTGGGTGGAGGGTGTACCGTGGTGTCTGCGCTCTCTCCGCTGCCAGACGCCACAAGATCCATCTCGTAGTCGTCTGCTTCCATCTTTCGTCAAAAAGACTCTGTTGTGTTGAGTCTACTGGTGGCTTCAAGTGGTAAGATGACTTGAAGTGGTTAATCAAGTGTGCTTTCTGATTTCTTCACCGCGTGCACCCCACTGGCCAGCTGAGGAGTTGGCCAGGTTTGAGTGGGTGGTTGGGCTTGGCTCTTGTGTGAGAGAAATAGCAAAGGCTGTCTTGGGCGGGAAGCTTTGGCGGATGTGGAAGGTTCCGCACGCCGATAAGCACGACGAGCGGGAGCACACACCAATGGGGTTGTGAGTTCCGCGGTGAGCGGAGGTGATTGGCGCTTTTAGGTGGTTCCCTCGGCGAACACAACACGAGCCAATCGGGTTAAGCTTGGAGAAAGCTGCCACAACAACAGGACGTTCGTCTCGTTCGTCCCCTTGGGCCAGCACTTTTGCCCCGTTTGGGAACTACCCTGCCGGGTTCCTGTCGGAGAAACACGGCACTTGCGACAACACTACGATGTTTTGGAAATATAAAAAAAAATTGTTTTTACCTATTTGTTTGGGCGCCGCTGCTGGTGTTGAGGCCAGCGCCAGCAACGCCCGGTTGGCTGCGCTTGAAGACGAAGACCTTCATGCCGTTGGCGCACACGTTGGTGATGCGATAGGACAGCTGCGGTACGTGCCCATACCTACATAATGCAACAGGGTCAGTCCAGCGCCCGAAGGCGGCAACAAGGCGATGGAATGCACGTACGCCATACGGAAAGTGAACTTTCTGTAGATCATGGCCAACGCCACCGTCGCTTCCATCAACGC
The DNA here is from genome assembly GCA_902749335.1 of Acanthamoeba triangularis. Taxonomy (NCBI): domain Eukaryota; phylum Discosea; order Longamoebia; family Acanthamoebidae; genus Acanthamoeba; species Acanthamoeba triangularis. Next base: position 6,164 of record CACVKS010000224.1, read on the forward strand.
CAGATGCTGTGGTGTGTGTGTATGCGTGTGTGTGTGGGAGGGCGTGTGTGTTAGATAGTGTCGCACGGTATGGCTGAGTGCCGACGTCATTACCTGGCCGATGCAGTTCCGGTTGCCGGCGAGGAAGGGGATGAAGGAGAGCGGATGCCTCCCCTTCGAGTTCTCCTCGCTGAATCGCTCGGGATCGAAGATCTCCGGGTCCTCCCACAGCTGTTCGCCCAAACCACCACCACCACACCACCACATCCAAGTTATCGGCCGCGACTTATATGGCCTGGAGAGACGAGGTCATTACCTCGGGGTCGTGATGCACGACGTAGGAGGAGATGATGATGTCCGTCTTCGGGTAGTCGACCACATAGTCGCCCAGGCGGTAGCCCATCGGCAAACGTCGCCCGGTCGCCGCTGGCGGGAACATGCGCAACGTCTCCTTCAACACCTGCGGCCAATTTGAGTTGATAATCCGGATAGTCACATTTGCCGGCAATGATTAGCTTACCATCTTGAGATAGACGAAGCGAGAGAGGTCGTCGTGGGTGGGCTCCGATCGGTCGCCCAGGACGGCGTCGATCTCGGCGAGCAGCTTATCCTCTACGTGCTTGTGGGTGGCGATCATGCCCACGGCGAAGGACAACAACGTAGACGTTGTGTCGTGTCCGGCGAATCTGTTGGCATGAGGTCAGAATGTGTGTCGTGTGTCGTGTGTGTCCTGTGCTGCGTGCGTGTCGTACAGGAAAGTCTTGATGTTATCTACAATGCGAGAGAGCGGCATCGAGGAGCCGTCCTCGTCCTCTCCCAGCATGACCGATAGAATGCCTCGTTCGTACTTGCGCTCGGCGGGGTCAGTCTGTTTCTGGAATGCATCATATTCTGGGGTGAGCTGTCCGTGAAGCCTTCAATAGAGAGTCCCATAAAAATCGAGCGTTATATGTACCGCGAGGTTGGCCCTTTCCTGGATTACCAAGTCGGTGCAGTGCTTGTCGAACGCCTGGAGGTTGCGTTTGAGCTTGAACGAGTGCCACGGGTGGTACGCCCTGTCCCAGCCACCGACGACGTGAGTCGATCCCACTGGCAGAGCTGGCACGGACGGCGGACGTACCGAAGCGGGTTGATCTCCCGCTGGCTCAGCTCCTCGAACACCTCCATCATCAGCACGAGCAACGGGTGATCCCTGAATAGGCAGACCAGGGGGAGTGAGCGATACGCGGGATCAGACCAGACACTAGTCGCGCAATGCGGGGAGGGGGTTGTACGGCGTCTTCTGCAGGCCGTAGTCTCGGCCCATCGTGGCCTCGGAGATGATGTCGAGCGTCATCCGGCGGAAGTAGTCGTTGATGTCCGTCTGTGCAAGCGGGGACAGGCTTATAAGCTCGAGAGGAGCATGGGAAGCAGGTTTGATTGGCGTGTGTACCTTGGTGTACGCCTCGACTTGCTCGAGCTGAGCGCCCATTGTGGTCGCATGCTTCACCACACTCGGAAACACAAAGTCACGAAGGAACCGCTTGTTGAACGCCGGGTTGAGGAGTCTGAGGCAAGACCGAGCCACGCGTGTGAGACCTCAGCAGGGTTATAGCGAAGGAATGACCAATGGCACCTTCGGTCGTGGCGCCAGACGTCGCCGCCGGCGCTCACCAGGCCCTGCCCTAGAAATACGTTGATGTTGTAGTCGGCCTTGGGCGGGTCATCTGCGATCACCTGCTTGATGAGCTGGGTTGTTTTTGATGTGGGTTGAGGTGAGCTAGCCAACCCACCACACGACCAGGATCCCTCAGGGTTGGCCACGTACACCGAGGTCGCTGACGAGCAACATCCGAGTAGCGGCAGGCAGCGGGACGTCGTAGCACACGAGCTTGCCCAGTTTTCTGCGTATTTGTGACGTAAGCAACTACTCTCTCTCCCACCTCACAAGTACGTGGCGTAGAGTCATGTTGTGTGGTACCGGTGCCAGTGGGAGAAGGAGGCATCGAAGAGCGGGTTGGCCGGGTCGGTGGGTCCCATGAGCGCGGGCAGCGAACCCCATATTCTGCTGCGGCCTGGCGGCATCGGCACCGTAGTCTTGGGGAAGCGGCTTGTCACCTGATATATATTTATTTTTTTAAAAAAAAAAGCAAAAATAGAGAGATTTTTTATATTCATTATTGAGAAAGAGGGCAAAAACAAAAGAAATTATCCCATGTTTAATCAATATTTTAAAAAAATAATTGTAAAATCAAACATCAATCCGTACCCAAACGAGTAGCGCCAGGAATATGGTGGGGACGCTCACAAGTAGCAAAACAACGGCCGACATGGCGGCCGAGAGTCCGAGCATCTTGGGGATGTGTGTGTGTGGAGTGAAAAATAGAAAAGACGAACGTGCGCGAGCCTACGCGGCTTCGGCGCCTGCGAAGAACCGCCGGAAATAAAGAAATGCGGAACTCCTGACTTTCCTCCACTCGCCACCAGCCCGACTGGTCTGTGTGCTCTGGCTGGCCACTGCTCTGTCAAACCAGACCCAATCACCATCAACGACCACCATCAGTGTTCGGTTCATCAATGAAGTCCCTTGCTTGCCAGAAGAGAAGGAGCAGCAATTGCGTTCATTCGTCGACTTGAGAGGCGAGAAGCAAGTCCAGCGTTTCCATCACGCGCCGGCGTCGTGCAAGAACGAGCTCTCGGCCGGTCAGACCCTCGCGCGCGTTCGTTGTCTTCACCTCCCCAACTGCCGATGGAGGAGCTGAGCGCGACGCCGCAGCCGCGGCCGTCACCGCCGCCTCTCGCCCACCAGCGTTCCCCCCTCGGTTTCGGCCGCTCGCTGCACTCTCGTTATGCTTTTTCTCCTCCTCCTCTTCCTCTTCCGCCTCGTTCACCTCCATGCCGGTTGGAAGCTCCTCGTCCTCCGTGTCCTCATCATAATTGTTGCTTGGGTCGTCGTTGACGGCGGTATCTTCGCTCCCTTCGTCGTCGTTGTCGTTGTAGCTGTCGTTTGATTGGGTGTGCACCTCCGCATCCTCCTCTTCTTTCCCCATTTCCTTATTCCTTTTGTTCATCTCCTTCTTTTCCTCTTCCTTCTTCGCCAGGCTCCGTTTGTCGATCCTCGGTGGGAAGAGCGGCGGCACCCACTTTGAGTAGGTCCGCCGCACCCAGTTGTAGAGGGTGGCCACGATCATGGACTTGTTGAGTATGGTCCCGCGGCGCTGGTCCTTCCACTGATCCCACAGGTGCGCGATGCGGGCCACCACCCAGTCCTGTTCCAGATCGGCCATCGGAATGTCTTCGCTCATGAGCTTCTCCATGACCTCGAGCTGCAGGCGCCTCCGTAGCCTCATGGTCTCGTTGGTGAGCTCCTCTCCATCAAACTTGCGGTGCCTGTACCGCGCCCACCGGTACCGCTGCAGCACCACCGCAGTCGACGGCTTGCACTTCTTGTCGTAGCCAAGTCGCGCGCATTCGCGGTCGATGAGAGCCGTGATGCGTGCGGTGGACTCCAAGCGCTTCTTCGACCCGTCGAGGTCATTCATCAGCAGCTGCACCACGACCGCCGAGACCTCGAGTCGCCTGTCGAGCACGTCCTGGTGCACCAGGCCGCCCGGTCGTTCTGAGGCCTCGTGGGCGAGTCGGTGCTCGATGAGCTCGTGTTGCGTCTCGAACGTGACGCCACACGGCTCGCCCGTATCGCGAAGCGGGTGGAGACACACGAAGTGTCTGCCATAGTCCAGCATGACGAAGGTGACGCCGTACTTGACCAATACGGGCAGGCGTTTCGTGCAGGTGGCGCACTTGGCCCGGAAGTGTTCAGCACACACGGATTCCCCCGCTACACCGAACACACACACGTTGACTGTGAGGCAGTGCAGGACACCCACACCGAGAGGGCAGCAGGCAGTACTTTGGCGTGGACCCTTCCTCCCCTTCCCCGGACGCCCGTATGCACTCATGCTCTGTCCGGCCGTATTGGCTGCCGTCCGCCGAGTCCTCCGTCTCTTGGGCTCCTCCTCCTCCTCCTCCTCCATACGCTTTCGCCTTCCACCACCTTCTTCCTCTTCGTCGGCCGACTCTCTCGCTCGCTTCCCCTTCTTGGCCGCTTTTTCCTTCTTCTTGCCCTTTCTTCTCGTGTTCTTCGCTGCGACCTGGTTCTTGCGCTCTTGGGTCGTCTTCTCGTCGCTGCCTCGGCTCGGCTTGGCGCTTGGTCTCCGCTCGTTCGAGGCCTGCTCATCACGCTCGGAGACCTCCACTCGTTTGGCGTAGCGCTCGTCCTCCGCTCCTTGCTCCGCTCGTTGCCGTTTGGTGGTAGCAGTGACGGTGGAGGTGAGGGTGGCCTCCGGCTTCCTTGCCTTCGTCTTGGTCTTGGCCGCTGGCTCCGGGGCGGCGGCGTTGGGCAGCGCACTGGTCTTGGGCAGGCGTAGGGTAGCGGCTGCCCAAATTGAACAGATTGGATTAAAAGTGTAATTCAATTTGATTCGCAAGAGGGAAGAAGGAAGCAGGGACGTACAAGGTGCGGGAACGTGCAAAGTTGTCGGAGAGGAGGAGGAGGATTGAAGCTCATTGAAGAGCAGGTCGGCCTCCAGCAGTAACTTCTCCGTCGAATTGTGGCAATTGTAGGTGGGCATTGGGGTTTGGATGAAGCGCCCCCTCGATGCAAATTCGGCAGCTGGCTGCACTTGCGGCGGTGAAGGGGATTGAAGGTAGTAGCTGAGGGGCCGGATCAACGGGCCGCCCACACGGCTCGGCTCATCCATCTCATCCACCGGCCAGGGCGACCAACGGCTTTTTTATTTTCTCTCACTTTTCTTTTGTCCACTTTGCCAACAGCGCCGTGGGCTTGGTTGTGGTCCCGCAAGGATCTTCAGCCCCACTTCTTTGGTTGGCGACGGTACATGACTTCGGTACGCATGATGTACTTGACTCCGGACGCGAGCCGCTCGCCCTCATGAACGATGTTGTGCTCGAACACCAGCGCCATGCCTGTGAGTGGTGTGACTGCGTGCTTCTCTCCCTCGAGGAACACCGTGGCGCCTGCCACACCAGCAAGGTTGGCAGACAACGCACACACAGAGAGATCAGCCCACATAACTCTCCGTCTGAGGGTACCAGCAGTTGGTACCGCCTTCAAAGCCCTCGTTGAGGTAGAGCATGAAAGTGAAGAGACTCCGCTCGCTGGCCGACGGCTTGTACGCCGCATCCACATGCGGTTCGCAGTGTTGGCCAGGCGTGTACCTACACAAGTTCGCCGATCAGCGCCAGCAGACTACACGCATTGTTCAAATGACACGACACTCGACACTCGATGTGAAGACTACGGTGCCTGCAGAAGCGCCAGCGGTGGTTGAGCCCGACAACGTTCCAGGCCTGACCGCTCTTGATGGCTGCAGCAGGCACCAAGTCCTTGACGCGGGGCCAGATGGCGTCGGCCAGTTCGCGGTCGTCGATCATGAGCCTCGTGTTGCTGCGCGAGGCGGCGGTGAATTCGCGCATGGGCTCGTACCCCTCGCGCTCCGTCCGCTCGACCATGTGGCGGCACTCGGCGGGGGTGAGCACCCCATGAAGGATGAACGCCTCCCTGCCTTTGTTGCTGACCTCCAAATCTGTTCTAGTCACCGCACCCACTTCTAGTGCTGACAGCACCTGCTCGCCAACATGAAAGGGACGCCACCAGCCTGCCTCGACCTTCTTGATATTGAAGAAGTCTCCCTCCTCCATCTAGACGTCGGTTGAGCGGAGGATGGATTTCTTTTTCATTTTCTTTCTGTTTTTCCCTGCGCAAACTGCAAGGAAATTTGTGGGTATTGATTGTTCAGAGGCAAGATGGACAAGCGTGCGCTTTACCAGCTCATCATCAGGTTCGTCCGACCGCCACTGCCACTTCGTTGCCTAACAGCGGCATGGCAGCTCCTGCTCCTTCGATGAAATTTTTTTTTGAATTTAAATCGTCGTCGATTGATGTGCCCACCACAGCCAGCTGCACGAGGATGGATTCACGGACATTGCCTCGCAGCTTTCCAACGTGACCCTCATCCCTCGCCCGCCGCAAGTGGCACCCCAGCGGCTCTACCGACTCGCCAGTCAGGGACGCACCACAGAAGCCGGACCCGCTGGGCGTGAAAGTACCCCCTCCCTCCCCTCTTCTGCTTTTATTCGTCATGACCCATCACCACCTTCGTTTTCGCTTTCTTGCTCACTTGCCGTTCCGTGTTTGTGTGCGTGTGCGTGTGCGTGTGGTCACCAGAGGACAAGATGGCCTGGGACAAAGAGGACGGCGATGATTCGGGCTCCGTACTGCTGGGCGCCACCGTGCGGCCCAAGGGCCTCGATTTTGATCGCGAGAAGCGTATGCCACTGCTCTTTCGGGTTTCGTGCTGTGCCGCTCCACATTTGCCTCACACTGATTTTGCTTCTTTGTGGGACGCCTCCGCTCGGTTAGCTGACCGAGCGCCGGATCGCCACGGCTGCCGGTTCACGACCCGATACCTCACAACGCACAAGGGCTCGGTGCGGTGTGGTCGATTCTCTCCCGACGGTACTACACTCGCCACCGCCATTTGCTCGCGTTCTCTTGCTCCACTTGCGCTTACAGCGCTTAACGTTCACTGCACGCCAATGACCAGGCAAGCTGGTGGCCACCGGTTCAATGGACACCTCGGTCAAACTGGCCGATGTGGAAAAGATGAAAGCCCACGGCGACAAGAAGGACCACGACCACATGGACGACGGGGCCTCTCGAAACGTCACGCGCTCCTTCTACGACCATTCGTCGGTACGTACCTCGGAGTGCGTGTGGTGTCCGCCATGACGCATTGGCGTCGGCTTGCTCACAGTGCAAGCGTTTTTGTGGGTGCGCTCACGGCGTTTACAGACAGTCACAGATGTCTGCTTCCACCCCACGACGCCACTGCTGGCCTCCTGCTCCAAGGACATGTCCATCAAATTCTTTGACTACTCCAAGACGCACGCCAAGCGCAGCGTCAAATTCATCCAGGTAAAAGCCACGCACGAGATAATAATTARTTATCTCTCTCTCTCTCTCTCTATATATATAGAATAGATTAAAAACACAATCAAGTGCTATTTATTTTATTTATTTGTTTATTAATTGTTTATCTATTTGATCTTCACAGGACGCGGTTCGACTTAGATCAATCGACTTCCACCCGTCAGGTAACGCCAGCCTCAGAAGAAAAAAGCTTTTTTTTTCTTTTTCCTGGGGATGTGGGCTGATCATTCGCTCCCGATCTATGCGCAGGCGACTTTTTGTTGGCCTCTGGCAAGGATGCACGAATCCGCCTTTATGACACGCGCACACAACAGGCCTTTGTGTGCCCCAACGCTGGAGACAATCACGCGTCCACGGTGAACATGGTACCTTTCGCCTCCAATCAAAGCTGCTGTACCCCTCAAACTTTCAACTTGTCCCTCATTTACCACGTGCACCTTTATATACAAAGGTCCGATACCGCAACGATGGAGGCGTATACGCGTCAGCTGGAAAGGACGGTAACATCAAGCTGTGGGACACCACCAGCGCCACGTGCATCAACACTTTCCCCGCTGCACACTCGGGCAACGCCGTAAGCTCTTCTCTCTTCGCCTTGTTCTCCCTCCGTGTCACGACCACGCGTGGTTGCTCACCGGACCTCACGTCGACCTATTCGTGCTTGCAGGTGACCTCGGTTCAGTTTTCGCGCAATGGACGATACCTGCTCTCGTGCGGCAAGGACTCGACCGTCAAACTCTGGGACCTGTCCACTACGCGACCCCTCCGAATCTACTCGGGCTCCGTGCTAAGCGTACGCAAAACAATACTTATTGTTCAAGAGAGCGACCAGTGCTGTTATTAACGACTGAACGTTTTCAGAAGCGGAGGCTCCCCGCGACGTTCAGCTTCAGCGAGGACTTTGTGCTGGCCCCGGACGAGTCCGGCGCGGTGGCAGTCGCGTGGGACACACGCTCAGGTGATCTGCTCCACCGGCTCACCGGACACAATCAGCTGGTGCGGTTTATCGCTTCCTCCCCTGTGGAGAACGCGCTCCTCACCTGCAGGTACCCACCTCTCCACCTCTCCTTCGTCCCCATGTTGCTGGTATTGCTAACGCGTTGCATCCCCAGTGATGACTCGCGGGCACGCTTCTGGATGGTCTGATGGCGCTGTGTAGCAATTAGCCGCAAATAACTAAATGAACTTGTTGTCACTGACGGATGATCAGGTGATCTGGGGAATGGGGTGTGTTGTGGTGGTGTGGCCAACTCCCGGTCCAAACCCAGACACGAGGCCACCGGCTCACGGCCGAAATTCCGCAACGAACCCGGTCAGCTCGGCGCTCATTGGTCGGAGCTGCCCCTACTTAAAGCTGGAGGTCTCAGCTCTGTACTCAGTTCCTTATTCGCCCATCACTTCTTTCTCTCACTTTCATCTTCAGCCACTACTACAACACCTTCACTTTACCAACTCCTCTGTAAATGACCATGAAGCGAATGTTGGTGCTTGCGGCCACCTGCCTGCTGGCCCTGCTCGCAGCTGCACAGGCCCAGACGGACTGCGGCGCAGGTTTCTTCGGGGACGCGAACGGGTGCTGCCCGACCCTGATCGACGGACTGGCCTACTTCCCCGACTCCCAGGGCTGTTACCCGCTCTCCCTCGCGTCTGGAGTCTTCTACGCTGACGAGAACGGCTGCTACCCCAACGAAAACGTACGTATTCGCCTGCAGCCCTAATTGTTCGCACATTGTGCGCTAACGTGCAATGACACCCCCTGTAGGGGACGTACCTGGAGAATGGGGGAAACTGCACCAACGTGTGCCAGGCCGAGTGCTTCAACACGACCCAGGGCGCCAACGCCACCACCTCGCCCACGCCTTCGCCCACGCTCGTTGGCACCCCGGCAGCCTCTCCCTCTCCCGCCGCCTCTCCTTCGGCCTCGCCCGCCGCTCCGTCGCCATCGCCTTCGCCGTCAACCAGCCCCGCAGCCCCGTCGCCTTCGGCATCTCCGTCGGCCAGCCCTGCGGCGCCCTCGCCGTCGCCAGTGGTGACTGGCCCTTGCGAAACCACTGGCGTGTGGCCCGACGCTAGCGGCTGCTGCCCGGCCGAGATCAACTCGAGCCCGTTCTACAGGGACGCCCGCGGCTGCTACCCAGTGATCACCAACGCGGGCGTGCTTTACGCCGACACCAACGGCTGCTACCCGGACGCGGACGGCGTCTACCTGGGCGGCGACCAGGAGTGCCCCTCGGCCCGTCGGTGCTTGGAGGAGTGCTTGAGCGCGTAAGGGACATTTCACCAGTTTGACATTTAGGCAATAATAAGTTAGGTAAGTAATTGCATTTCTATAAGTTGAGGTTGCTGGGTTTCATGCATTAACTGGGTGACTAAGACGAAGAGACAACACTTTTCATTTAAATGGGACCAATCAAATCCATTCCCACGCGGATGATCAGCCAGCGACCAATCGAATGCCAGCTGGAGTGGCGTATGTCTAACTCGTCATCACATAGGCACTCGGCGACGCCCGTACTCAAAAAGCCAAACCTTTCCCCTGTTCATTCACTCCTTGCCCACCACAGCAGCACACCACCCCTAGGTACCTATCGGACCGGAAGCCAGACCATAATGACCCAGTCCGGCCTTATGCCGAGCGTGATCGTTCTGGCACTCTTGGCCCTGGTCGCCGCCCCGACAATCCACGGCTTCGGCTTGGATTGCGTGGCCAACAGTACGGGCGCATGGGACGTGGCCGACACCTGGACCAACTGTAACGACACCGCGCCGGGCGAGGGCGACCAGGTGCTCATCGCCGGGTTTAACGCCCAGGTCACCATTCCGGCAGGCCTCAACGTCGCCGTGCAGTCCGTCTCAATCAACACCAACGGCCGCCTCATCAACAAAGGTAAACAGGTCTTGCCTACACCTTAAATAATGATTATAGATTTTTGATTAAAAAGACAGCAGCTGATGTTGGTTTTGTTCGACGTCCAGGCAGCTTGAGTGCGTCAAATTTCCAGGTTTCCCAAGGAGTCCTGCGCTCGACCGGTTCTCTCAAGGTGGTGGACACCTACGGAAATGACGTCTTTGTGAGGTGCGACCTCGCGACGATCGAGCTCGCTGACGACCTCACGATCACCGGCGGCTCCCAAGGTGTAACCCTAACCCAAGGGGTCCGTTCCACCGGTTTGCCTAATACCTTTTCCCTCCGTTTTGCCTGCAGCCTATTTGTCGCTGGCTTACAGCCAGGCCACGTTTGGTGGCTCGATCAACGTCACCGCGGGCGAGTACGGTGAGGCCTACGTGGCTGTGCTTTCTGAATCGCGCGCGAGCGTGGCGGGCGACGTCACCGTGCTCAGCGGTTCCTACATAAACAACAAGAAGCGAGAGAATGACGAGCCCCTGGAGGAGACCAAGAAGCGTGGCTTTAGCCTAGATGGCTCTGGTATGGCTGTGGACTACGACTCCTTCCTGCAGGTCAGTTCCCTTTTCCCACCTGTGTCCTGCGTTTGACACCAACCACAGATAAGCTCAAACCACTACACAACAAAACCAACAACAGGTGGGCGGTGACGTGAAGCTGATCACGCGCGACTTTACCGACAACTCCTCCACTGGCGCGACGCGCGAGGTGAGCCTCTTCTTCGACGGTGGAGACGTGGTCATCGGCGGCGATCTGGTGGTCCAGTCGGGCGACAGCCTCCTCTCAAACACAGGCGACGCATCCATCTCCACGGGCGGCAATCTGTTTCTGTTGATGATGGGTGGGGGCGACCCCTCGGACTATGCTACGGGATCACTCGTTGTTGGCGGTGCGCATCTCCCCCTCCCCGGCGAATCTCTATTCGCTCTTCGCCTTCGGCTTTTGGCTCTCGCTTTCGTTCTTGAGGCTTGTGCGACGGGCTAAAGCACCAACCACACCGCACACGGCACAGGCTCGGTGACAGTCAAGTCGGGCTCGGTGAACAGCCTGCGCAATGCCAGCGGCCAATCTGGCTTTTCGGCCGGTGAGGCCAGCATCAGCCTGGTCAAGGGGTTCTTGCTGGCCAACGGCTCGCAGTCGACCATCACCGTGCAGTCCGGCAACTCCGGATCCAGGTGGGAACCCCTGCCCCCAAGCTCCACTTTCGCATGTCTGGGCAAGCACGTCGTTCTGTGTAGGAGGCTCACATGCTTTTCGCGCGTGCGTGCCTACTGTACCAGCCTGTATTACGGCCAGGACGGCAGCGCTGTCAACGTGCTAATGGGCTTAGGCAGTCAGTTGGCCGTCACCAAGGATCTCGTCTTGCAGGCCGGTCTCGGCGGCGACGCTGGCGAGGGCCAGAGGAGCGGTACGCCGACGGCGAGACATTGATCACGTGTGTGAGCTTGGGCCAATTTGTGATGATGGCGTGGGGGCAGGTAAGGGCGGCCCTTCGATGCTTGGCGTCGCTTTTGGCGGAGACCTGTTGGTCGGCGGCAATCTGCACTTGGTGGCGGGCGACGGCGGCAACAACACCATGAACACCACCGGTGTGCAGCCCAGTCGCGCTGGCCATGGAGGTACGTTGCGGACTTGTTTGATTCTGTCTCTAGTATCGCGGTTCTCACTTCTCTCTGTGGCGTTTTGTTTCCTTCCAGGCGAAGCTAGCGTGATGTTGTTGAACGGAGGCAGCATCAACGTGGCCGGAGATCTGCTCGTGGCCCCTGGTTCAGCCGGCCAAGCCGCGGTTGGTGGTAGCGCCGCTGCCGGTGTCATCTTTCTCGTACGGCCCCAATATGCACAACCCCAACCAAACGCTTAGCCACCTGACGCTGTTTCCTTCCACTGTTCGTGCATCAGGGCACTATTTCAACTGCCATGATGGAGAGCGGTCCCTGCCCTCTTAAGAGGGGATGCAGTTGGGTGCAGAGCGACAAGAGAGGTTACTCCCCCTTCGTGAGCTCGGGAGAGATGAACGTGCGTGTGGGCGGTGACCTTACGGTGCGCTCCGGGTCGCCCAGCTCCTCCATCTACGACGGCTACGATGGTGTGTTGTACTCCTCCACCGATCTTACCGTCGCCGTTGCCCTGAAACTAAGCTCGCCTCAACCCCAACATCGCCCGATAACAGGTGGTTCTTGTGAAGACAGCACGGAAACTATGCCGGGCTGGCAGCCGGGCTCGGGCGGTCTGGTGGCGGAGAACGTTTGGGAGGGCGAGATCATCATCGGCGGCGATCTCAACATCATCGGATGCAACGGCGGCAACAGCGTCGGCAGCAGCGGCGGCAACGGCATCGTTTCTATAGTCTCAGGTATGTGCACTGCTCCGCTGTGTATGGCAGTAGTCTGAAAGCTGAGCCACGCGCTCACCATTATCGCTTCTCTGGTGGTGACGCGAACTCCTAGTGAGTGGCGGGGTGACGCTCGACGTATACGGCTCGGTCGTGATCGAGGGCGGCAACGGCGGCTCGGTCCTCGGCGGCGATTCTAGTGGCGGTCAGGCAGGGTCGGCCCTGTTCAAAATCTCCGAACATAGCCTCGTGAACGTTGGTGGTACGCCTCGGGCCCACACACGAGGGGTTCCTCTCGGCCTCTGATTTCTGCTGCAACTGCTCATCCCTGAAACGTACGTTGCAGGCTCGGTGACCCTCACCGGCGGAACTGGTGGCAATGTGGTCAATGGCACAGGCAGCGGCGGCGACATCTACGCGAACACCGAACTGGCACTGTCCAGCCGAGCGCACCTGGTGGTGGGCGAAGGCAAGGGCGCCATCACCATCGTGGGCGGCCGAGGAGGCAACATCAACGCAGAGAACACCCCGGGATCTACGGGCAACGGCGGCTCTCCCAGCGAAGTTTTCCTCTCCATTCACGACTCGTCGTCAGTCACGGCAGGCGACGTGCGCCTGGTGGGCTCGTCGGCTGGTAACGCCACGGTCAGCGGCAGGCCCCCTGCGCCTGTGGAGCTGACGGTATCGAGCGAAGCTGCCGAATCAACGCCCTCCAGAAGGCATGCTAGCCAGGTACCACACCCGTTTGCTTTTCCTGGTGGTGAGCCTGGGGTCTGACTCAGCAAATCCTTGTCGCCATCTCACACCAGTCCGCCACCCATCACAAGACAGAGACTGAACTGGGGAAGAGAGGAAAAGGACCCGACAACAACCCTCGCCTGGAGGCGACTTCTCGATCGTCAGTCATCGTCAACGGAGACCTCCAGATTCTGGCTGGTATGCGGCACACAGTTGTTGTGCCATTTCATATCACCGCATCCACTGACCGTCTCTTTTCCATGGTGACCGTTTCTCAGGCACTCCGTTTTTCCACAACGTGAACTCGCTCCAGTTCGTCGCTGCGTCCTCCATCATCGCAAGAGAACTGTCCACCATCACGATCAACGGTGACCTTACCGTGAGGGGCGCCAGCGGCGCGCGTGTGTCCTCCACCAACCCCTATACCCGTACGCATCGCATCGACTTCACTTCACGGTGATCATGAATGACCACCACCACCACCTCCATCACCAACTGACCCGTGAGAGACCGATTCGCGCGCCGCAGTGCTCGGTGGTTCAGCGCTGGTCGAGCTGCAGGACGGCGCGGTGCTCAAGGCCCGAGGCGACGTGGTGCTTCAAGGCGGCGATGCTGGCCACGACTTCGCCAACGCGTCCATCACCGGCTTCCAGGGAGTGGTCGGTTTCACGCTCAACAGCAACTCGCAATTCCACCAGTCTGGCCTGGTGCGCCTCATTGACGGCCAGGGTGAGACGCTTCCCGACGAGGCTTCGCCGTTCTTCGTTGGCATCGAGGTCGACCTGGCGTCAGAATGGACCGTGTACCCGTGCGCCGGCGCTGGGCTCGAAGTGTCTGATTCACGCAACGGGACCAACTTCCAGGTGCGCCAGCTGTCGACCTTCAGGGACTGCCGCGGCTCAGGCGCCAAGCAGCACTACCCCGAGCCACAGACCGATGCGTCGGCCGACGCGTTGTGCTCGCCGTGCACATGCACCGAGGCGCCCTTCAATGCGTGCCCAGTCGAAGAGGCGGCCGCGGGCAGTGTGCACGACAACAACTTCGTCGTGGCTTGCCTGCGTGCCCTTACTGCCGCCGCACAGCAGGAGACAGAACCACAGCATCAGCTGGAGCTGCAGCAGTGTCAGAAGCCCATGTTGCCTCCATGTCCCCCCCCAAACCCAGTAGGTCCACTGCACAGAGCACCACAGCATGTACATGCTGCACATACTTCACTTTCTACAACCCTCTCAAGTCCATCACCCCCACAGCCCAGGTTCTCCTTGATCAGATTGAGCTTGGTGACATGGCTGCCATGGGTGCCAAACTGCCAATGTTTTTCCCTTGTTGGTTGGATGCAAAGTAGAGGTTGAGCATAAGTGTGTCTTGTATACCCAGGGTGATTTCAGTGCGTAGCAGATGATAGATCCAAGTGTCTGCCACCACTGTCATCAAAAAAAAAATGATTGTTAAAATGTGTTTTAAGTCTACTACCACAGTCAACTGCTTTTGGCAATGCATAATATATTGTTGCTAGGTGCATACCTACCTTGAAGGACTTGGGCAGCATCATGACCAACAAGCCATTCCAGTTGACTGTGAAGCCATATACAATCCAATGTCAACTGGCAGCATCAAGCTTGGCATGATGAAAGGTAAGTTTGCTGCTGTCTCACACACCAAACCTGTAGTGTGGTTTTCATTTCTGCTTACATTAAAGTTTGGAACTGGATAATTATATCATTTTCTTCTGTCATTGAACAAATGACCTATACAGAAGGTGTTCAATAATATTTTTATATTTTCACAATGGCCATGACATGATACAACATGACACACATACACATGCACACAACATAGATTGGCATGGGACTTTGCTGTGTGTGGTCACAGTTGATCTTCATCTTTCTTTTTCTTGTCTTTCAACCACATGTCTCCTGTCCTGCCCTCCCATGTCAGCTATTCTGTTCTCTGACACTTGCAGTAAGGAACAGTTGTTTGACCTCTCTTGAGCTCTGCTGCTAATAAACTCCTGTTAGAATGACCCAAGCAATAAGTGAAACCTCTCCCTGGTGATGGAGTTGGAGATTGGCAAAAAACCTGACCTCATATACCTGCATCACCACCCAGAGGATTCTGCATCAGGCACTGGCTTTGACATCATCTACCACATACCAGAGTCAAGGTCCAATGTACATCTCAATGTTTTGTTCATTTGAGAGACTAAACATCTGTAAAGATTGAACTCTGTTGTGAGGATGGCAGTGAACCTTCCTCAGCCCAACTGAAGAGTGATGCAAGATTGTTGTTGGCAAGATCAAGCACTTACTTACTGTGATGACAGGGAACAGGTGGGGGATGTGTTAGGTTTCCCTTGGTTCCACATGACTCTTAGCCAAGAAGAGAATGATGAAGAAGATGGCTGTATGTATGCCCACAAGAAGCTTCCAACATGCATCACTAACGAGCTTGTTAACAGAAGTGAGGAGCGCGAACAAGCGCGGGTGGAGGTGGAACCAACTTAGGAGGGAGTTGAGACCTCGACACTACTGGTCCATGTTGCGGTAAACGCCATTGGTGATGGCGGCCACCTGCTTCATGAAGGCCGCGCTCAGCTGCTTGTCGGCGGCGCTGTCCGGACCCAGCAGGAACGCCGTGGCGAAGATGCGGATCTGCCGGTCGGCCGCGCGCTGGGCCTGCCACTGCGGAATGGCCTGCAGGATGCGCGGCGCCAGGCCCGAGTCCGGCACGCCGTCGGTGAGCAGGTAGACCGCCACGGTGTCCTTGGACGAGCTGAAGGCCAGCTGGAGCCCGGCGTAGGTGTTGGTCGATCCGCCCGCCCGCAGCCCAGCCACGAACGTCAGCGCGCTCTGT
>CACVKS010000225.1:0-21954 GCA_902749335.1 Acanthamoeba triangularis
GTCATAAAGAAATCCCCCCCCTCCCCCTCCAAGGCAATACTGACTGGTCGGCGTTCTMCGGACGTGCGCGGGACGAGGGCAGAGGGGCGGGAGTTCGGGGCGTTCGAGAACGTGATGCACCACTTGCGACAGGAGTGCGGGCACCACAACATGAGCCTCGTGCTGCGCTTCCACGTACCACCCCACCCCTACCGCACCCTACAAAAACTGCTGCCTGGCACTGGGGTGTGATCTCGCCTCACGTCCGAGCTCCCTGTGGGTGGTTGCCCGGCGGCACCGCAGGAGAGACTGGACTGCGAGCGCCTGCGCGATGCTCTGCGGATCGTGCAGACGAGGTCCCTCACCTCCCCACCACCACCTTCGTCACCGCCTTCTCACCTGGACTCGTCCCGCGGGCGCGCTTATTACTCAGGCACGTGCTGCTYCAGTCCACGGTGGTGCTCGACCACAGGAAGCGGCCGGCCTTCAAGAGGCTCGACGACCCGCCKCCGATTCCGCTGGTCGAACTCGCGCYGCCCGACGCCACGGCCGACGMGAGCGAAGCKGAGGCGGGGAAGGCGAGGGGCGGGGAGGAGAGCGAGGAGGCGTGTCGGGCGGAGGACCAGCGGATCCTGGCCCGCGAGCTCAACACCGGSTTCGAGGGCGCCCMGTCGCTCCTCCGSTGCACCGTYATCCAGCCGYCCGCGCCGCCGATCCAGCGCACCAGGAGCCTCGGCGATACCGGCGCACGCAGCGCCCGACCGCGGGCGAGGTACACCGCTACACTGCMACGACACTAGTGTCGTGTGCGCCTGGAGCCACTCGGCCTCTGACGCGGGGCAAGCCACAGGTTGGTGATCACTGTGGCGCACGATCTSATGGACGGGAGGAGCGTGGCGCTGCTGGGGGTCGAGATCATCGAACTCTATCGCCACCCCRTGTCCCCCGACCTTGGCCACGGTGGTGGTAGACAGTCGTCTCGCGCCCCGTGCGCTGCGCCGATCCCGCCGCCCATCGAGGCGGTCATGTTGCCGGCGTGGATGCCCCGCCCGATCGCGTTCGTGAGCCACCTGCTGTCCTTCCTGCGGATGCACCGCTGCTTTGTCTCCGATCGCGTGCAGGCGCTGCCCCACACGGCCCGCAACAACATCTCGCGGCCGCCATCGTCGTCTTCGTCGTCTTCGTGGCCATCATCGTCGTCGACCGGTCGCCGCCCGCTGTGGACCACGGGCGTGGTCGAGCGGMGGCTGTCGYGCGAGGAGACGGCGCGGCTGCAGTGCAACGGGCGAAAAATGGGCGCCTCGATGGGCGTGCAGCTCATGACCGCCGCCTTCCTCGCCACCACCGCGGGCGCCCTGAAGGTGAGCTTGATTTGGCTACCTCGTTTCCCTTTCGCACCGGTTGCGCTGCTGACGCAAAGACTGGTCTCTGTTCGCAGCGAAGGGCGAACGTTTGGGGCGTGCAGGTGATCGACATGCGCCGCCAGCTCATGGCCCACCAGTCCCGGCAGTACGACGACCCCACCTACCCCTCCTCCTCGGACGACGACGCTGCTGCGGTCGTGGCGCCCACCGCGCTGGGCCAGTTCCTGTCCAACGTGGACCTCTGCCACCACACCGAYCCCGCCCTGYTGCCACCGCCATCCTCSGCCGGYGCCCCAACCCCTTTGGAGGACCTGTCTCGGTTCCTCGGTTACTTCCGGGAGCAGTGCGGGATCGTGCGAGCGCGGCTGGAGAGCCACATGCGGCGTGGCGGGCACCTCACGAGCCTCGTGTTCGCGCAGTACCTGGCCGCCTTCTCGGCCTACCACTCGCGCTACTTCACGACCCCGTTCCCGTGCCCGGCCTTCAGCATGAGCAACGTCGGGTCGATGGACGAAGCGCAGCCGGGCGGGCCGCTGGCCGACGTCGTACGCGCGCTGAACGGGCGCCACCCGGTGCTGCACGACATGTCGTTCGGCGTGTCGGCGGCGTCGTCGTTCCCGTTCGTCTCCATCACGGCCCTCACCTTGCGCGGGTCCCTCCGGGTGTCGTTCAACTACCCGACCAACACCGTCGCGCCCGCCGCCATCGCCGAGCTCGCGGACGCCTACCTCCATGTGCTCCGCCTGGCCGCCACGGAGGGCGCACACGGCTGATGCGACCCACATGGCTTGAAAACAGTGAAGATGACGATTGCCAACCATGCGAGGAAAAGTAAATGATGACATGTGCGAAAATGAAGAGAGGTGGAGAAGAGGAGGATGAAGTCGTGGTAGTGGGCAAGACTAGTCGTCCTCTTCGTCAACCTCGAGGTTGATGTAGGCCTCGGTGAGGCCGTAGATGACGCCGATCCAGAGCGCGTTGCCCGCGAAGGTGAGTACGTGCGCCCCGAAGCCGCGGTAGAAGCCAGCGCCGCCCTCACTCGCCCAGATGGCGCGCACGCACTCGACGAGGCCCAGGTGTCGCAGCGCGGTCACGGGCTCATCGTCGACGCCGCCCTGGGCCTCGAGTCGCATGCGCACCGTGAGGAGCGGGAAGAGGAGCGTGTGCACCACGAACGAGGCCGCCACCTGCAGCGCGCTCACCGCCGCCGCGTAGTTGAGCTTGGCCCGCAGGCGGTCGACGTGGGTGCCCGGGAGCGGTTCGCCGCGGCGGCGGGTGGTCCCGCTGGCGGCCTGCTGGCGTGCCAGGAAGCCGCGGTAGGCGTGGCGCAGCGTGCGGAGGACGACGTCGGTGAGGCACACCTCGGCCGTGCCGGCCACGATGTGGGCGCCCAGGCTGCTCATGTAGAGGCCCGTCTTGGCCCACGGGCTGGCGTAGTGCAGGTTGGCCCACACGCCACCCTCGAGCAGCGGTACGTCGCCGCGCATGAGCACCACCGTGCGCAAGATCGAGAACGGGTGCGACACCACATGGACGGCGGCGATCACGGTGCACTTGACTGCCAGGTAGCCGGCGTAGAGGCCCGGCCGCGACATGATGTCGCCCTCCTCGAAGGCCTCCTTGGTGTGCTTGAAGTCGGCCCGGTCCCGCGTGGCCCACTCCAAGTAGCGCCGACAGACGGCCGAGGCCAGCACCTGGCCGAGCTTGTGCTCCACGAACTGGTAGAGGATGGTGTAGAGGGAGCCGGGGGTGTACATCATTCCTAGGACCCCTGTGGGGCGGGAGAGGACCGGGCGCTTGAGGGGGCTCGAGTTGCCGCTCCACACCTCGCGCCACACCCCCAGCGGGAAGGCGCGATCGTTGTCGAGGCGGTCGTGGTGGGCCTGAAATCGGACCGTGACCGCGCTCAGCAGGCCAGTGAAGGGCTGAAGCGGGAGCAGCATTTCAAACAGGCGCTTGCCATGGTTGTTGCGGGCAGACGGCCCCGTCTTGTTCCGTCGCACCGACGGATTGTCCATCTCTCTCCAAGCTTTTGTTCTGATTTCTCGTTAAAATCATTTTTCTTTTATATTCCGCCATTCCAGGAATTCTGTGCAAAAGAGAAAAGGCGAAGAAAGTCATTTTTTGTCTGTCGTGTTGTGTCCTTCTCTTCCCGTCGACATCGACGTACATGTACGTCCACAGCAGCACATCAACGCATTGTCACCCCCTCCAGTGCTCGATCAATGTGCTCACAAAGTCCTGAGCCAACTGTGCATTCTCGAGCGACACCTGCACAACACAAAGGGGAAACAACACCAGTAGTGAGCGACACACGCAATGTAACGCGTGGAGGGAAGAGAGAGAGAGAGAGAGCACCTCGGCGTCGGGAGCGCGCAGAAGGTTGGGTCCAAAAATGGTGGCGAGGTTGGCGAGGTTCATCTTCGTCCGGCCCTCCACCTCGGGGGCCAGGAAGGTCCGTAGAAAATCGACCAGGTAGAGCAGCGCCTTCTTGTTGAGCGGGTGCAGCTTGGTATTTACAACTTGCAACGTCGGCCGCACGGTATCCGCTACCGCCAGACACTTGGGCCTTGTTTGACATACCACACACACCATCAGCATGGGAGGAACAAGAGGAGGGAGGAGATTGGGAGTGGTACTGAAGTTCGAAGGGGATGAGTGGATCGGGGAGTTCTCTAAGCCAGGTCTTGAGGAGGTTGGCCAAATCGTGCGGGTTGGGCGTGTCAAGGGTGTATCGGTTGCATTCGAGTTCGGCCTTGAGGTCGTTGGTTCGTTTCGGATCTCCCTTAACCCTGTTGGTTGTTGTTGTTAGTACTATCAACGTATACGCCATGCCAGAGGAGCAGGAAAGCATGGCGTGACGTGGTGACGGACCTGAAGATGCCCAGTGCAGAGTGGCCGTTGAGCCTGAGAACTCCTTCGCAAAGATATATCATGATCTGGGGCACTTCAAACTCTACCCCCTTCTCCTTCTGCCAGTCCATGATTTCAGGGAGCGACAGCACAAACGGTGATCCGCAAAAGGGTGCCTCCTGTGTGTTGTGTGTTGGTGTTTAGCGGCCAAAACGAAACTGGTCTCGGTTGCTTGGGTGAGCACCGCACCTTCAGCATTTCGAGCTCGTGGTAGGAAGGCACTCGCGCACTCGGTGGCGCCTCGCAGATCAGGTCCAGCTTCCTCACGCAGAATCGGGCGTAGGCAACTTGTCGCGTGTCAGAGAGCTTCGTGTGCTCCCAGAGGTACTTGCGCAGCCACTCTTCAAAATTGCGTGTTGGAGGGAAGGTCACGCAGCAGAACGTCATGAGCTCCCAGCCCTTGTAGAGTATCTCGCTGTTCACATCCCAACGTTGTTAGCTTTGGCGGTAAGAATGCAGTTTCGCGAGAGAGAGGGAGAGAGAGAAGGGCAGACGTACGCGGATGGCGTTTCGCAGGTTTGCTTGCATATCTGGCAGTAGATCTCATCTCGTATTTGCCCCTCTCTTAGGGCCTCTTGTAGCAGCTCTCTGGCCGTTGCGATCTCCTCTGTTGGCCGCATCGGCTTCTTTAGGCCTTGGTAAGCCAGGATCAGTGTGCGTGTTAAGGAACGTTGAATATGTAGCGACAACGTAAGATGAAGGAGTGAGAGAGGGAGGAAAGGAAAAGAGGATATGTTGAAACATCTTGATAGCGATGGAGTGCAGCTCCGGCTTGTTCTTGAGGTCGAGCAGAGGAGCATCCATGTCTTTCTGCACGACCGCGGCGAGGTGTAAGAATCAATCAGGGAGCGGTGGTCAAGGTTGTGCGTACCTTTTGGAATGTGAGGAGGTCCTTGAATGGCACCTGCCGCTTGAAGATGCCCTTCTTGCGAGTCTTGAAGTACTTGCGTGCATAGCCCTCGAGCTGGAACTTGGCAATGTCGCCACGGATATCTTTCGGCAGAGGAGAGGGAGAAGAGGTGATGGGGGCGGCCGGGGGCGGGCAGACGAAGTTGGAGGTGACCGGCAGCATGCTCAACGAGTGCCTATCGAAGAAGCCTCGCGGATGGCGGGCGGCAGCGGCCCCAAGGCTGCCAGCACTGCGCGGCGAAGGAGGTATGGGGGGCGAGTGGACGACGGGCAGCTCTTGCGATATGTACAAAACGCCGCCGCTGAGAGGAGGGGGGAGAGGAGCCGTGTGCCAATCTTCGCCCAGGGGGTCGTCCGCCAGGTCCTTCGCCTTTGTCTTGGTGGCCTCCTGTGTTTTTTTCTTTGGGCAGAGAGGGAGAAGACGGATGAGGGGTCATGATGAGTGGTGGTGGGGCTTGAAGGTACGTACCTTGCGGGACAGGTTTCGTATGCTGGCCACTTTCCCCAGAAGCCCCAGCGGTGGAGGGGCTCGCTCGTTGTCCTCCCGGGGGGACTGTGGGACCTGCGGGGACCTTGGAACGATAACCGAAGAGTCTCCCGATCTTCCATTAAAGGTACCGCTCTTCCTCTCCTTCATCTTCCTGGGCAAACGGCTTCGTCCTCTCCTCTCCTCTCCTCTCTCGTACTATGTGCCCTTCCTTTTCTCGCTGCCTGTCGACGTCGTTTAGTCTTTAGTCTTGAGACTTCCGGAGAGGAACAAAGATTCGTTCTGTTACCGTACTCCGCTTCAGCGTCGAACTGACAGAAAACCAAAAAAGGAGGCGAATACCATTTTTCTTTTTCACCTTCCTCCTCGCCTTGCCCGCTTGGAGTTGCTGCTCGCACGGTTGTTGTGGTTGCGAGAGGTGGCGATGGTGCTGTTGGCGGCTAGGCCTCGAACGCGGTGTGACGTCGAGTGGTGGTGGGTGGACTGTCGAGGCTGCTGGGCCGCCGTGGACCCCTGCTTCCGCTTCCGTCCCGCCCAGTAGTTGTGGTTGTCGCGTTGTTGTTGCGTCCTCGTAGGGTTCTTGTCCGCCGAGCCGCCGCTGTAGCACTGCCAAGCGGCATGTCCGGGCCTGCCGCAGTTGTGACAAGCGGGCGTCGTGCTCGCAGGTACCACCGGCGCCGGCACCGACACAGGCGCGAGCGCGGGCGACTTCGTTACCCGGGGCCTCTTGATCGAATCCGGTGGGTAGGTGTCGTGCTGCGGCCATTGCGCGGCACGACCTGCGGTGCGCAGCTGTGCTTCTCTGCCGTCATCGAGGGGAGCCTTCCGTTTGTTGGCGGCACGAACTGCTGCTTGCGCTGCCTCGTCCGGGGACGTGCAGTGCACAAACTGATGGAAGAGCTCCTGTGCTCCATCGTTAAGTTGTGAGAAAGAGCCACTTGAAATGAATCGCTCTGGTGCAGCACAAGAGCGGGACACGGGGATGCGTACCAGAACCCGAGGTGAGATCCAGGGGTTCTGCGCAATGCGAGCCTCGTTCGATGAAGCGATGAACTGCCGAAGCGGTCCTGCAGCAAGGGCGAGCTGAGCCGTGAATGGTGTCATCATCGGACATCGAGCGAGGAACAGTTCGTGCTGTGTGGAGAAACGGATTAACACAACTCATGACGCTTGTAAGGGCTGGAGGCCACGTACTTGCGTTTCTTCGGCTAGCAACCAACCTTCACGATTGCTCCAACGACTCAGCGACTGGGAAGAAAGGGGAAAGTGAGATGGCGATGCGACACGGCCAGCAACCGCACTAATTACCTTTCCCCACGCCTCGCTCGCGCGAGCTGCCTCTTCGATCGCTACGCGAATGATCGACACGGTATCCTCATCGGTGAAGGCATAGCGGATAACCACCTGCGGCAGCGAGTTGGCCAGCCGGGTGGTGAGCTGTCGAAGAGACTCGGTAGGAAGGGAGTCACTGCAGGGGACAGAGAGTTAGGGTCACCACCGAGTGCAAATACACAGGAGGCGAGAAGACCTACCTTGCTCCGTCTGAGCAGAGGGTGATTACCAGCCAGCATTTCTCGAACGGGACGAGGGCTAGAATGCTGTTGGCCAAAGCTCTGGCCTCTTCGTCGGACGAAAGCACCGCCGCAGGGCGGATAGTCATACATACTCTGTCGTCGAAGATGATGTCGACGGGGTCGAGCAACGTGCGTTCGATCAGGGTGACGTGCTGTTTCTCTAAACCTCGAACGAGGGAGTGATGCTGCAAGAAGCCCTCACTTGCCATCAGAGTCACTGGTTGAAGCTCAACCGATGCAGTGGTTTGCACAACCTCGCAGGCAACTGATGATAAATCTGGAAACAGAGTTAATACTCAAGATGATGGTTGCGGGTAAGAGTGTACGTCATACCTTGCAACAGTTTTCCTGGCCACTTGCGAGCATCTATGTCGCGAAGCGTGATGGGCTGAGGGGGGCTCTCCGCCTGCCGTCCGTGGAAGTGATCTCTGAGCGATGAAGAAATGTGAGGAATCGAATCTAATGAGCACAAACTTCACTCGTGCAGCTTACCTCACGGCATGGCACCAAGCACTGACGAACTCGTCGGTGGAGGCATGTTCTTGCCACACGGGTACGATGCACACTTCGGTGATGCGTCCTTGGGATAGAAGCGCTTGTAGTTCGAGCGACTCGATAAAAGGGCGGTTGGAGTCGTAGACGATGAGCAAGGTGAATGCCTCCCACGGGAAGTCGTTCCGGACGGCCTCCTTGGTTGCGATCCAGCAGTCCACGCCAGACTGCGCAAGGCAGTCACTAAAGACGTCGTGATCAGCAAATGTAACATCAGTCACGTAAACTGTCAGACCGTACATAATGTTTCTATCTCCGATTGAGGACGGGCGGGTCGCCTGCCCAACTTGGATTGCTTGAATCATGGCCGGAATGACCTCAAGCTGATCAACCACCACAATGGCCTGTACGGATGTGAGCAGCCGCAGGGCGCTTCACACGAAGTTAGGTACCGCACCCTGAATGGCCTTCCGGACGAGCGTGGAGGACGCGCTGCCTCCTGCAGCAGACCACAAAGCTTGCCAAAGCCTGGGTGCTCAAGCAGGAGACCCGCCTCGACTTCTCCTGCCAGCATTTCCAGCTCTCCGGCGAAGGCGCCAACTTCCGCTGCCATGACGATTCGGTCAGCATGAGCGGCAGGAGTGCGCCAGGCTAAAGGAAAGTTGTGGCGGTTTTACCTAAACCAAGCTGGCCTCCCAGCAATGTCGTGTGTAGCTGGTCGCGAGCGAAAAGGACGCCGCCAGTCTTGATATTCTCGACAGCGGAGGTAATAGCGAGCAGTGTGCGAAACAGTGAATCGAATCCTGCATAAACTCCTTTCATGAGGAACTCTGGTGATCGAAAAGAAGCCAGAAGAGCGAACCGCTGCCAGGCGTACGCTCATGCGCACATTCCGCTCCACCTTGTCCGAGAGCTTCCTCAAGGTACCTGAGAGCGGGATCAATGCAGTCTACAGACGTAAAGCGCCAAGGGAAATGGGGTACCTGAGCGATGCCAGCGTAACCGTAGAGGGAAGACGGACATGGGGATGTTGAGCCTGTGCTGTCTTGAGCAGGTAGTGCTGGCTCTCTTCGGCGGTTTGCAGGACGCTAGCGGTCGACCCTGTGGTGCAGGTCAGTTTTAGCGCTTGCAGCCAAGCTTGGTATTGTCCTCACCTGAAAGAGCGACCTGCCAGGTGTGCTTCGTCTGTATATGGCGCGCTATGTCCGGGTCGTCGAGTGCCCGGCACACGATCTGCTCAAGAGGTAGCGTCGTCACGAGAGCGGCAACTTGCTTCGTAGCGGTGCCCGGAGAAGAAGATAGAGCGAGCCGCTTCCATCCGGGAATGTTGCCGAGTGTGTGCTTGATTACCGAGCGGTAAGTGTCGAGCCAAGCGTCCTCGCCGGTGCAGTCGAAGAAAACGCACGCCAGGTTCTCGAACAATGCTCTGCCGAGATTGTTGATTGATTGATTGATTCCACTATAGTGTGAGCGAATGCAGTAACTCGGAGCTAGGGTGTCGTACAAGCGATCTGCCGTGTCCATGGCAAAGGAGCGCGCATCTGCGAAGAGGAAGGCGCTCTCACCTACTTTGACGGTGTCTAGCTCTTCGACGCTTAGCACGCCGTAGTTGGCATGCCCCTGAATCAGCGACTTGTGATATTGGCGCGCGGCTTTTAGGTTGGCCGTTGAGCAGCTCAGCCACAAGAGCTTCGTGCCGGGAAACGAGAGATAGTTGAAGGCGAGCAGAGCTGCCACGGGATGAAAGGGAACGCTCGGAGGAAGGACCAGCAGGCTGTTGCGCCGTCTGATCTGGTCGGCCAACACCACCTTATAACCGAATAAAGGTCAGGCAAACTCCCAGCAAAGAGCGCAATTACAACCGCACCTGGTAGTCAAGGAAAGGAGCGCCCCGAGGTATCTCCAACCGATAGTCACTGGCCCACATATCGGAAACGTAGCGGTGCACCTCAGGAAGAGCTGCCAGATTCTTATGAGTACCACGGGAAGGGATAAGCTAGAGGCACTGTACGTCTACCTTTCCCTCGGATCCTCATGTAGTCATCGATGGAATCCTATTACATTATTAGCGCTAGCACCAACCACAGGAAGACGAAGAGGTCTACCGTTATGGAAGTGATGCTCTTAGAGAGATCTGGCCTCGCGGGATTCAGGCGCGTTTCAGCGGGTGGTTGTTCCTCCAAAACTACGGCCTGAAATGAACGTGCTCAGTAAAGAGGTTGTGTGTATGATGGTATGATGGGCATCTTACTTCCTTGACGCATAGGCCGAGGTGCGGCTGTTCGGCTGGCTGCTCCGCTAGCTCCTCTACAATAGCCGCGAACTGGCTCGGCGGAGGTAATGATTCGAGCATCGACAAGTATCTATAGAGGAGACCTGTGGAAGAGATAGATTACAATGTGAAGTGTGTGGAAAACGATCTCGAGAAAGCGAAAACCTGTGCTATCCGCTCGATCATCGAAAGTGCAGTCTTTCTTTGCCTGTCGAATGAAGACCAGCTCCTGCCATGATCATTAGCGGAATTATCGACACGAAGCATCAGCGGTGTCAATTACCTCTCCGAAGCTGGAGAAGACCTCGGCATCTAAAAAGATGAGGTTCGTAATGAGCTCTGGCTCTTCCTCTTGCCTCACTGATGTAGAGTGGTCAGTGTCAAAGACACGAAGAGATGAGGCGAGACGCATTGGCGCACCTGATGCTTCTCTTGAGGTCTCAAGACAGAACTCTTCCCAAGGTCGAGGGTTGAGCGTGATATTGTGGCGAGTGTGCACCGCTGGAGGAGGCATAAGCGAGCTCGACGATCCGCGAGTAGTTGTATTCCACAAGGGCGGAAGCCGAAGCTCGAGTGTTTCAATGGGCTTCGAGCTACTAACGTCCCGTAAGAAGACATCAAGATAGCTTTCGTATGTGACCTACAGCGCACAAGTCAGCTATGCCTACAATCAGAGCGAACCTGACCTGAGAGTGCGCACCTTCACATCGTTTATCCGGGGGACTGGTAAGCTGCTGACCACATCGTTGAGAAAGCGTATTTGCGCGCTCCAGAACTTCTCGGCCAGCACGGTCATCTCTTGCTCGCTTGAAAGGCCCAGAGGCAATTCTGGAGCGAGCCCCCCGGGTGTCGGGCCCAGTTGCATGCAGGACGGAGCGCCGATGTATCGCACGTGCTTCGATGCTAGTTGAATGGCGGGGGCTTCCAGATACAGCAGCGGCACTGGTAACAGAGTCCAAGTTAATTCGAAGCTCTACGTCGCAGCTTGATGTGCCATGTACCTCCTCCTTTTGATTCAGTGACTTCGTCCTCCGCAGTCTCGAAGAACGCTGGCAGATCCTGCACAGGAAGGTCTTCGTACGGTCGAGGGGGCTCATTCTTCCGAACGCAAAGCCCTGTTCGCGGGATATCTGAGGCATTAACTCGAGTGACATGTGCTTAAAGACGCAAGGTAAGTACCCAGTAGGTCTGGAAGCGCCATATCGAGGACGACCCTATCCACAGATTCGCTGCCACACACGAACGACACGCTCTCCAGAAAAGAGCTATGCTCGGCAAGACCGAAGGCCAGGTGACTAGATTCTAGAAGCTCCGGCCCGCTTGAGGCGCGACACGAGAAGCTCTCCCAAAGAGGTCCGGAATCGACGGTTGCCACGTCTGCTGAAGTCCCAATCTGCGGCTCCAAATAGTGTAGAACTCTTCGGAGGAAGGTGAGATCGGTCAAGGACCAAGGAGCGACGTTGAGTACGTACTCATCCGGATAAATGCTCTTGAACGCCAGAAGCTCTTTCTCTGGCTGTCCGGAAGTGAAGGTGTGGAGTAGGGACCTAGCGAGTCTCGGGTCGAAGTAGCAGATTGGCGAAACGGTCGAGAAGGGAAGTTCGACGCACTCGATGTTGCCGTGTCGCGTGCGGCCGACAGGACGCGAATCCATTAGCAGCTTTTCGGCACTCAGCCTATGTTCATCGCGATAGACCGGCACTGGCGAGAAGAAGCTCGAGAGGTACTGACGAAATGCCGAAGTAGAGGTATCGAGACAGCTCTCCACCCCCCACTCGAGTTGCGTCCCGAGTTTCCCAAGAAGCCGATCTCCCTCTAGCGGGGACGTGGCGTAGCGCAAGTAGTCCCTACACATAAAGGGCGGTGGGAAAACAACAATAATAACGTAGCGTTACCAAGGTTCGTAGTGCATACCATGTGGTGTCCTGGTCTGCATCTACACGGGGTACCGGCAGAGCGGCTATCAAAGCCAAGCTGCACGCATGCTCGTTCGACTTAAGCGCAAAGAAGTCTGCACATATAGAGAGTGAGGCATGATGCTGGTTTAATGCAGCTCGAGCTACTCTAGGAGCGAGGCGCGTACCTCTGCTCAGAAACTTGAGCCGCATCGTGTCGAGTAGAGGAAGGCGAAGCAAGAGACGTGGCTGGTCTGGCAAAAGTGCCGCAAAAGAAATGCGGCTCGGTTTGCCTGCCTGTGTGGTAGGCATTTCTTTTACGGCCCTTTTGCCAGACAGCAAGCAGGAGATACGGACTCAAGGCGATGCAGAACGAAAGGCCTTCACCTGTTAAGCCGTTCATGTTGCGTCCTAGCGAAATCGATCCAGCAGTGGAAGTTGTACGTACACCCTTTTTCGGAAGGAGAACTTCGCGTCTCGGTTGTGTAGAGGCTTACCGTGTAGAGCCACAGGCTGCCCTGGCAGAGCAGGCGCGTAGCCGCAGCCCGCCCCGCTTTCCGTTCCGCTTCTTTCCCTCGTTCGGCAGCAACCCGTCATCAACCAGCGGATCGGCTGCAGCAAGCATGCGCAGAGAAGTAGCCGCTACCGAGCCGGCTACCTCTGCGGTCTTCCCAACGCCCACGGTCGGTACGAGCACCAACGGAGATAGGCCTGTCCTTTCGCGGTTCTTCGCCGCGCCGTCCTTCGTCCCGTCGAGGCCGCTGCCTTCAAGACCTTCGTTCTGTCTGCCACCTCGCCCTGCGGCAGTATCTCTCGGAAGCTCAAACCCCTCGGGCCTCGTCTTCTCGTCACCAATACGCCCGATTGTAGAAGCTCGTCCCACCCCGAGCCTGTGCTACGAGAACGAATTCGGTGTAGGAGCTCACAATCGAACGATCGGCACGGCCCCAGATCCCGGCGGCAAGGTACGTACCTCGCGCCTTGCCCTTCTCTGTTTCGCGACTAACAAGTGAGCTCAAACAGTCGTCGAAGCAAGAGGAAGTCTCTCTCGAACCTCCCAGTTCGGAAGCGCCCAGTAAGCCGCAAGGGCGTACCTCACTACGCGAAGATCTGCCGAACAATGCCGAAGAGAAACCGGCGCACGACGTCGGCTGCGATCCAGCGCTCGTCACGGAACGCGAACGAGACGAGGGGCTGAGCACTTCCGACGAGGACAGCGACGAGGACCGGAGCACGCCAAGCGACCCTGAAGAGCAGACGAGAAGCGAGGAAGCCCCGGATGAATGGCCCAACCCTGCCGAGACTCAGATGCTAATTGCACCGACGGAGCCGAGCGAACCCGCTCCCGAGCCCCTTTCCGTCGAGGCGTCTTGCGTCGTCGAAGCGGTACCGAAGGAACTCGGCCATGTCGAACCTCGAATGCCTTCTGCGCCAGCCAGCCCTTCGAACCCCGAAGGCGAGTTCGCCGAAGCGGTGCCGAAGGAGCTCGGCCATGTAGGACCTCGAATGCCTTCCGCGCCAGCCAGTCCTTCGAACCCCGGGGCACCGATATCACCGGTCACTCGTATCGAAGTCGAGTTGCCTGCAGTGCCGCAAGAACCTATCCTGACGCCGGCTGTTGACGCTTGCGTTCAATCTCTTGAGCCCGAGCCGACGCTCGCGGCAGCACTTCTCGAACTTCCCAGACTGAGCGAGCCGACAGCGGCGGAGCCCTTCGTGCTGACCGAAGATCGAACGTGTGAACTCGCGTTGCCGGAGCCGATAGAGCCTCTTACGCCTCTCGAGAAACGAGCTCTGGACGAGCAGCCTTCCGAACGCGTGGCGGTGGAACCGGAGGCGATGCACTCGGGTGAAGAAGTACCCCCACTTCGTGAACTGAGTGAACCGACGGCCACCCTCGTGTCGACCGAAGGCCAGGCGAGCGAACCAGTGTCGGCACTCCTCGAAGCTCGCGGATGGCCACTCGCCGAACATCCGACGGCGTGCCTCATGTCCGAGACGAAGTTCTTGGAACCACTCGGCTGCGAAGTGCTATCACGGGCCCAACCAGCGAAGGAGATCGGGGAGGAACCGCTGCCTCCGGAGCCGCCGGCTGCTGTTCAAGATCGGCCGAGCGAAGTAGAAGAAACGCGGAACGAGCCTGCCGTCGAGATCACGGAACCGAGCGCAGAACTCGATCTGTGTATGGATATCGAACCCGCGATCGACATGGCGGAGGGATCAAAGTATCTTCCGAATCACGAAGAGAACTGCGGGAGCAGAGAAGAGGAAGAGAGCACGACCCAGTCGGAGCCAACGGTAAGCATCGAAGCGGAGAATTGCAGCGGCGAGTCGGAAGAAGCGAGTCGTACGGTGGCCGATAACACAACCGTCGAGCAGCCGGTCGCTGTCGATGGTGAGCTCAAGGACAACTGCGAACTTGAAGCTGAGTCTGTGGGAGAAGCGGACAAGGTCCAAGAGGAGAGCGCGGCGACATCCGGTGAGATCACGGTAACGATGCCCAACCCTACGATCAACGACAACGAGCAGAAGACTGAAGGAAACGAGGTAGGCCGGGTAGAAGAGAGACTAATAGAAAGCGGGAAGCAAGAAAGCTCAGACGAAGAAACGCAGACCGAGCACACGTTCGAAGAGAAGACGGCCGAGGAGAACGAAGAGCGGAAGGAGGAAAGCGAAAAAGGTCGAATGGATATTGAGGTGGCGCCACAAGGAGAGGAGGCGACCGAATCGATCAAGTTGTTGATAGAGGAGAGCGAGAAGGAAGAACGCGAAGCCGCAGAAAACACAACAGATAAACAGGTTCAAGAAGATCAGAAGGAACGAGAGATGAAGGTCGAGAAGGAGGAGGTACCGTGCGCGGGCGCCAACGCGTCCAGCTCGTTCGACGTCTGGCTTCGGACCGAGGTCCTGTCGCTCGACGATACCCGCTCAAGCCCGACCACCAGGCCGAACGATCCCCTGGCCAGCGTCACCGGTCCGCGCCTGCCTCTCGCCCGGGAGCTAATGTCCGGCTAACCACACCCTCTCCTCACGTTCAGTTGATCGACCGGCGAGCCCGGGAGGGGCGGAGGAGCGCGATGCGTGGCAGCGGCTGCTCCGACAGCTCAGGCAGAGGGGCAACGAGGGCAGGGGCACCTCGGCGGAGGCGGAGGAGCGAGTCCCGGCCTTCGACGGCTGCGCCCTCGTGCCCGAGGGAAGGGAGCCGCAATTCGCATGCGGGGGCCACAAGCGAGGCCTGGCCGAGCTCGCGTTCACGGGCGAGGGTAGGGAGGAGGCGAGGCCCGATGGTACCCCTCCCGGGAGCCCGCCGCGGAAGAAGGCGTTCAAGGAACCGGCTGACGTCGACGCGGTTGCTGCCGCTGGTACGTCCATGGCTGAGACCCGCTTCATGCGCAAGCGAGTTGCTAATCTGCTGTGCGTGCAGGCTTCCCTGGCTACTTGGTGTTCGAGTACGCCGCACGAGCAACTTCGATCAGATGTAAGCATGATTGCGCTAATCAACTTGTGCAGACTGGCATTGGCAGGCATACCCATGAAGTTCGACAAGCCTCGACCGCCTCCTCCCTACGCGAGCAAGGTAAGATGGGCCGTGTAGAGAGACCAGAGCACAGGCCATTTCCTAACGCAACCCCAGCCTTTCAGCACCGTGGGGAGGAAACGAAAGCGAGTGCAGATCCTCCACCCCAACGCACAGCAGCCCAAGGCGAAGCCATTGGTAATGCCGGACCCATTCGCCACGAATGAGTGGGATGAATGAGCGGTGGCGCCAAGAAACAAGGAAAGCAACCAGAAATAAAAGAAAATGATGTGCCTCCGTAAAACTCCTCTGTTATTGTTGTGTGCATCTGGCCGTCAAGAACAAGCATGCCAAGGAAGGAACAGCGCCCTTGCGACGACAGAAATGTGGCCTGGGCCACCGACAAGGGCCGATTCGGGTTCGTTCGGGTGTTTGTTTCATGTGGCAATCATGAATGATTCAATCTCTAAATTTCTCTTCATCTCAGATTTCAGATGTTGGAGAAAATGGGATGGAAGGAAGGCAAGGGCTTGGGCGTGAATGAAGATGGAACAACGGAGCACATCAAGGTGAAGAAGAAGATCGATAATCAGGGTATCGGAACCGAAACCGTCACACATAACAAGAATTGGCTTGAGACCTCGGTTGCGTACGAGTCCATCCTCGCCAGCCTCAACGCTTCGTATGGCGCCAAGCCCGATACTACCGGTACCAATCACCAACCGCATTGATTCACTTCATTCTTTCATCTCTCTGCGATTTATTTCTAATTGCGCCACACCACAATGCGATGCGCAGAGGAGAAGGAGAAGCCTGCAGAGAAGCCGAAGGGCGTCGTTGGCAGACCCAGAAAAGTGTTGTACGTACAACCGCTGACAAGTAGGGAAGTCACCGGCGTCGCAAGCAGATGAACTAACCAACTTCACCGCGAAGGTACTCTCGTATGCTGAGGGCCAAGGATCTGGCCAACTACTCGTCGGAAGACAAGAGCGCGATTTTCGGCGGCGTCCCACACGGCGTGGCGGCGGCGCAGGAGGAGAAGGTGGCCACCACCAAGGAGGTCAAGGTTCAGGAGGTGGGCAGCGAAAGCGAGGTACGTGAGCTACAACATAACCACTCTACGCTTTGCGCGTGCGCTGATCACTTGGTTGGCGTACATCAGGAAATGGAAGAGGAGGAGAGCGACAAGAAGAAGACGAAGAAGGCCGCTGACAAGAAGGAGGAGGATAAAGGAGAAGAGGAGGAGGACAAGGAAACCGATATGGTCTCCGGAGTCACCACTACCACTAGTGCCGTGAGTTTGCAGGACTATTTCAAGCTGAAGATGGGTACGACACATGCATGATCAGTCGCTCATTCGAAGCTTTCACCGTCCTGACTGTGTGTCTGCCCTACAGCTGAGATGGCGAGGAAGCGGGCAGGAGGCGACCTCAGCACTCCGCAAGTGTCGGTCGCAGTAGAGAGCCGACAGCCTCAAGCAGCCGCTAGCGCTGACGAAAAGGTGGAGAAGAAGGACAAGAAGAAGAGGAAGCGAGAGGAGGAGGAAGAGACAACGGAAGAGCCCAAGAAGGACAAGAAGAATAAGAAGAAGACCAAGAAGAGGAAGCAAGAAGACAGCGACGCTGGCAAGTCAAAGAAGGAAGACGAAAAGAAAAGCAAGAAGAGCAAAAAAGACGAGCAAAAGAAAAAGAAGGAGAAGAAGAACAAGAAGACCGGCAAGAAGAGCAAGAAGGCTTCGTCGTGAGTGCGGTCCGCGTGACTGCGAATTTCCCTTTCTATTAAAACATTACTTTGAAGGAGAAAAGGAAGGAAAAAGAAAAGCCAATTCGAGAAAACATAAATTGTTGCTTTTCCTTCTTGTTTTCCTCGTGACTTTGGCAGGCAGACCTCTCCCGTGGACTTCAGCGGTTGAGCCCACCTCCTCTACTCTGCGCCTCGGTGTCAACTCACTCTATCGCAAGAGCTTTCGGTAAAGAGGAGAAATCGGTGTGAGTGAGCAGTTTGATTATATCACAATTTCATCAGCCAGTATTATTTGATCGAGGGACTCCCTCTCTTCACCATGGTATTTGTCGAGCCCTCCAAGTCAATCAACGTGCACGGCCTCTGGCTGGATGAAAAGAGAAATCGGTTCTTCGTTCTACAGCGACACAGGTGCTCTCACCACTCGTTGGTTCCGCTCTGTCCAGCTTTCATCTGAGCGTTCTTATGTGCGCTACTTCAGAGCGGCAGAAACAGCTCTGGGCTCCTCGCTCCAGCTCGTGAGGAACATACTCGGACCGGCTAGTGGGTATTTCTTCTCTTCCTTCGGCCTTAAGTTCTTTCCTCTTCTTCTTCTTCTACTGCCTCACTTCCATACCTCAGAGCCGATGGGTACCGCATCATTGCGTCCACGTCGCCTTACCACCAAGTGGCCTCAGCCTTCGATCACCAGGAGATCCTACAAGACTGGGTACTACTTCCACTCTTTGTGTACAGCACCCTCGCGGCGTAGCGCACGAGCTCACGCGGGAGGTAAATGGCAACAGGGATGGATCGAAGAGCACCTCATGCCCCTTGCGGAGAGGATGGAGGGGCGCGACTTCCGTATACTCGTCGTCAAGTACTTCTCTGGTGCGTGCTTCTATAGTGCGTTGATGCGTGCGCTGGGTGGCGCAGCGAACTTCCTCCTCTGTGCTAACCACCGGTCCCTCCCTCATGCAGACTTGGCGCGCGGGAAGCCCTTTCACTTGCCTCGCATCGGGTCGGTGCATGTTGATCTCAGTACGGCCATTCTCCCTCTACTACAACTACTGAGATTGTAGGCCGGGCGTGAGAGACTAATCCACCCCTTGGCAGATCGGCTGGACAAGCAAGAAGTGCTCGAGGAGCAGCAGCGGCAGGACCTACCCGATGAAGAGGAAATCGCTGTGTTGGGTCCGGATAACCCGGACGAAGACGCCATCGACGAAGTGGACCTCGACACCGACGACGCCATGTCCCCCAGGAGCGCCAACGGCGATGAGTGGATAGATAAGATCATAGGGACCGATGCCGACCCTGATGCCTCCTCCTCAGAGACTACTAATGCTAGCGCCGGTGATGGGGAAACTCGGCCAAACCTCCAAGCGGTACCCCTAGCGGCTTCACTGCCTTAGGGTAAGAATTACATCCCTAACGTAAGGGCACTCAGGCTTCGGGCGCTGAGAACGGCGAGTCGGTGATCGAGTGGCCTGGACTGCAGTCGATGCCTGTGCGCCTAGCCTGCTCTCGCCCAACTACAACAAGTGGTGCTGACTCATGGTAATCGCGCAGGAACAGTTCACGCACCCCGAGGCAGCGTTCAGTTGGCTGCGCTCCATGGCCCGCGGTACCGAGTACGACGGGTGGCGCTACGTCGAGGAGGAAGCGGGCGTCACCTTCTACAAGAAGGAGGTGGAAGGACCCGGCGGCAAGCGCGAGATCTACAAGGGCGTGGTAGTTATCGGTGCGTGCGGCGATCTTACACACCACAGAGCTCATCGTCGTTCGTTGTCTCACCTTTCGTCGTTTTCAATTGACTCTTGCTGCGGCACGCACAGACGCCCCGGCCAAGAACATATTCGAGATGATCAACAAGGCCGAGAAGTGGCCCAAGTGGGATCGGACGCTGAGCAAGGTCCAACTTCTTGACAGGGTCGACGACAAGAACGAGATCGTGCACATGCACATCAAGAAGTTCTTCCCCTCCTTTTCCTCCTTCGCACAAGCCGTCAACATGTCAAAGCGAGGTACGGACCAAAGCATTAACCACGACCCTGGTCTTCTGTTGGGTCCGCGTTGCCCCGACTCTCACCCAACCCTGAATTCTGTCGTGACCAGCCGAGAAAGAGCGCGACATGGTCGTGTTCAAGTCGTGGGGCAGGCACGAGCGCGATTCCTACATTCTCTATCTCAGGTCTTTGACCCCTTCCTTTTTCGCAGTTCAACGCTTGGCTCCCTTTTATTCACCACTTCTCTGCCTGTTCGTTGCCTCCGCACAGGAGCGTCGACTACGACAAGCTGGCGCCCGAACCCGGCGTGATACGCATGGAAACTGATGGCTGTGGCTTCTTGGTCGAGCCCATGAACTCTATTTTCCCGTCCTCCGCCTTCCGCTCTCCCTTGAGCCAATCTTCGGGCGTCGCCACCGCCTCCATCGTTACCTTCGTGTCCGATATCGACTGGAAGGGATGGTACGCACACACCGTTCCGCTCTGCGTAGGCTTCGGTCTCGCACGCACGCACGCACTAACAGCTAAATTCTATCCCCCCTGCGCTGGTGAATAGGCTCACACCCATCATGGGCG
Organism: Acanthamoeba triangularis; assembly: GCA_902749335.1. Classification (NCBI taxonomy): domain Eukaryota; phylum Discosea; order Longamoebia; family Acanthamoebidae; genus Acanthamoeba; species Acanthamoeba triangularis. The sequence continues at coordinate 19,710 of CACVKS010000225.1, forward strand.
AATACGTCCACTTCACGAAGGTCATGCTCCTCAAGGAGATCAGGAACAGTTTCACGCCTGATCTGGCGTTTGTAGGGCGAAGGAGCACCTCCGTTCTGCCAGAGGACGAGCAGGTGAGAACCCCACCTCGTTCGCGTGCGACAATTACCATTAACGTTAGTGCTGTTCACGAGCGTAGCACCACCACCAACAGCAGCAGGAGTCGCAGCAGTATTCGTTCCAGTCGGCGATGAAGGGCTTCACGACCTTCGTCGAGGAGAAGAAGAGGCAGATGATTGAAGAGCGCGAGCGGAGGAAGAGGGAGCGGAGCGAGGAGAGCACAGGTGAGACTCCAGCGGACAGCGAGGAGGAGCGCGAGATTGGGATGCTCGACAAGCTCAAGGCCATGCTCGACAGCACCAAAGCCTCGGACAAGCCCACCGAAGGAACAGCAACAGGAACCGACGAGGGCGAAGGTGATACCACCGTAAAGAGCGACAAGGGGCTGTGGGGCCAGTGGAAGCAGGCGCTGACCCTCAAGACCACGACCGGAGCCGCTACCACCGACAGCCAGTCATCCGCCGGTGACGAGACCGCCGCCGCCACCGCCGCCACGCTCACGTCTGCCTCATCAGCGCCAACACCGTCCATGACGTCGGGGTGGCTCAGCCGGGTCAAGGGAGCGCTGGCCAAGGACGAAAGCGCAACTTCCGGGGCGAGCACTCCAGTGGCGGCTGCTCCAGCGGCGGGTGAGGCGAAGAAGGCGAGCTGGTTCGGTCGAGTGACGGGCTCGCCGGCCGAGAGCGCTTCTTCCGAGGCCAAGAGCCCCGCAGGCCCCGACAACAATGGCGGAGGATCGAGCTGGCTCAGCCGGATGAAGGAGTCGGTGGCGGTGGTGACGGCCAAAAAGAGCGACGAATCGGGCACGGAGAAGGGCTGGCTGGAGAGGATGAAGGAGGCCGTCAAGACCAAGGAAGCAACCAACGCCCCGACAGCTGGCGCACTAGGCGACGACGGGAGCCCGAAGAGCGAACAGAAGACGCTCACCATCAAGTTCAGCGTCATGGAGGACGAGCCGGAGAACGACGGCAAGGGCAAGGAGGCTGAGAAGCACCACCGCCACCATGAAGAGGACGACCCAGCCGAGGAGACCAGGAAGCAGCAGCACGACGACAGCAGCACCTTCAGCCTCTAACCCACGTCTCACGTCGCAGTATAGAGCATGCCGAACGGGGACGACTACATGCAGCAAATCACGGTTGTACATAACACGAGGAGAGGTTCCCTCCTGCGCTCATGGTGGCGGGGCGCTCGAGCGCGGCGGGTGCATGACTTTTAGTTGTGCTCGAAAAATTGGGAGTGGGGTTGGTGAGAGAGGCGTGGTGCGGGCTGGTTAGGGCTTGCCGTGGTTGCCCGAGGTGGGCGAAGGCAGTCGCGTGGAGGGCAGGCGCGGTGAGGTTGTGGTACCCTCTGTGTGATGGTGGAAACACAGAGGGGGGTGAGCCTCTGGTCATGTGACGCCAAAAGACAAGTGCGCGGCAGACGTACGGGCAGTGTGGCGCGGCGACAAGGCAGGAAGCGACAATGCCTGCGAATACACACGGTGACGTTGTTGAGAATGAGAAATGTGTATGTACGTATGTAGAGGGAGACAGGTGGAGAAAGCTATGTTTGAAAGAGCGCGGTACCGCGGGGTCTTGTCCGGCGAAGCTGCGCGCCCTGGAGTTCGTAGCGGGCTGCAGCTTCGCTGGCTCGGGCGCTGCGCTGTTCGTGATCGTCTGCGGAGAGGTCGGCAAGGGCTTGTTCACGGTGGCCGGCTGCTTCTTCGTGGGCGGCGTGATCGCCGCCTGCGATTGTATCATCTGTTTGGTGACCTCCTCTCCGACCAGCTTTTGGCTTTGGCTTTTTCTCTTGAGCTGCAACAACCCGACTGTTGTGGCCGAGCCAAGGTGTCAGCGCGAGTATCCCACAATCTCCCCTGTGGCGTGGCGGTGGCGTGGGTACGCACTCTGGAGTTGGTTCTGGAGATCGGCCATCTCGGGGGGCACCACCATCTGGTGCACGTCGAGGCCCCGTTCCAGCACCGCGAGCTGCTGCTCGAGCACGTCGCGCAGGAGGTCTATCTTGTCGACCCAATCGGGGTGCTCCTCCGCATACCGCTTGTTCAGGAACGCCTCTTCGTATCGCATCACGCCTCCGTTCACAGCCGCGTCGATCACACCTGCCGCCATAGAGAAGTGTCAGGCGTCGGCCGGGGGCGCAGGTG
>CACVKS010000226.1:0-21943 GCA_902749335.1 Acanthamoeba triangularis
GCGGCGAGGGCTCGGACATGGGGTGGGGCTGGATTGTCTGATTCAGGCCTTAGAGCATCTCCTGCGACCGGCGGACGCACTGTTGCACCTTCTTCTTGAAGCCAGCCTTGTCCTCTCGCCATTGTTTCTGTTGAAGAAGAGGGAGCTTGTGAGGGAGACGGTCCACACTCACCACCACAGCAGTTCGTAGCGGCAAGGGATAAGCGGTACCGCGGCTTCGAGGTTGGCAGGCGACTCGTCGTTGGGGTCGGAAAGCATAGAGATAACGCTGATGAGGATGGTCTCCACAGTATGAATGGGCGTCCACCGCTCGCTGGCCTTCTCGTAACCGTACTCATCATCGCCCTGGGCGTGGGGAAAAAATGGGCAACGACGACGTAAGATGATGTTCGATCTTTGTGCGAAGGGCAGGAGAAGGTACCGGAGGATGAAGGATGGAGATGCAAACCTTGCCGTCGGCGTAGACTAACATACCGTGCAGCACGGTTAGAAGCGAACCGGTGGGCAGGGCCAGGAAAACATACCATTAGGGTGCCAGATGGGCGTCACAAACCTCATCACGGGAGGAAGATCGGGGTACTCATTGGGGAACTCCAGGGTGCAGTTGAAGAATCCTCCCTCGCTGCATGAAAAGTGCAGAAGAATTCTGAGCACAGGCCCTTGATCGGGACTGGATGGGGGGGGGGGCAGGTACTAGAGCGTGTCGGTGGGACCCACGATCATGACTTCCCACTTCATGATGTTGTCATCTTCGAGACCAGCCGAGAAACCCTCCACTGGATTCTTCTGAAGCTCTGCGAAGAATGTAGCCCATTAGAATCGAAAAAGATAAAGAAATTGCACCAGCTTGAGACTCACCCTTGAGTTGCTTTCGCAGAAGGAGGGCAGCGCGCTTTCCATCGGCCATGTTGTACAGAGGTCAAGAAGGAATGAAGAGGTTGGGTGGTGATGCGTGCGGCGGTAAGGTTCTTGATTCTTTATTCTTGGTGCCTGGCGCGGTGAAAAAAAGCTTGTTGCTGTCGACACCAAAGCCGACGGGCCTTGCCGTGATCACTGCCTGTAGCCATACGTAGCCGACGAGTACGGTGGAAGATCTGGTGGGCAGAGGTGGCGATGTCGTTAGAAGGCGGGTTGCGGGAGGCAGGTACAGTGCCACCACAACGCGGTCGTACCCTGTTGTCGCTGCTGAGGAGCAGAATAGCCCTGCTGGTACGCGGGCGGTTGTTGGTAAGCGGCTGGCTGCTGCGGGGAAGCTTGGTAGACGGGAGTCATGTGCGGTTGCCACGCTCCGGGCATAGGACCGTAGTCGCCCGCGCCCGGTGGGCGAACGAGCCCAGGCGCCATCTGTGGTTGCTGCAGGAGATGATGTGAGCACACGCTTGAGGAAGATCGGGTGAGTGACTGTAGCGTGTACCTGGTATCCGAAGGTGGGCTGTGGCAGTTGTGCAGTGGGGTACGCCGCCGGGGTAGACGCTCTGTATGGAACACAAGCACAAGTTCAGTACATGCAAGGCCGAAACGAGGGAAGGCGTGTAATCATACGTGGGGTAGTTGTGGCTCGCTGCGGACTGAACAGGGCGGCTTGACGAAGATTGGAGCTGGGTCAAGAGGTCTTTCTTTTCCTGTCCTCGCGCAAAGACAAAGTCCTTGCACTTGGTGCGGAAGCTGCTAACCACATCGTCGAAGTTGGAGTAGAACTCGATGCCCTCGCTGGCGCAGCCAATGGCACAACTCCGTAAGTTCTCTTCGCTCTCGTACACGCAATACCACGCACGTTGAAGTTTGCTCACATACCGAAGGTTGCCCCTTAGCTCGACGAAGGCTTCGTAGGCCTTGTCCAGCTGAGCGAGAAGGTCGAGCCTCCTGCGCGACTGCTCGCTCCTGCTCTTGATGGTAACAAACCTCGTGTTTTCGTTCTACACACCGCGCCACGGGCGTCAGCAATGACACGAATAAGCTCTGAAAGAGAGTGCTGGACGTACGGAGATGGTGTCCAGAAGCCTGCTCTGTTCCGCGAGGTTGTCCTTTATCTTAGCTTGAATGGGCTCATACTTTCGCAGCTCCTGGGCAAATATGACTTCGTGGGGATAGGGCGTCGTAAGCAGGAGGCTGGTCACGTCGTCCTGTGTTTGATTCACGAAAAAGAGTCAGCATTCTCCAGCTCAGGGTTGAGGTGGGGAGCGGAAGCCGCACGTTTTCCGAAATCTGCTTCAGCTGAGCCTCGAGCGCGTTTCTCTGAGCGATGCACGAGTCCAGGTAGCCGAGGCTTTCCTTGAGGGCCTCCACGGGCTCATCCGCCTCCGGCGGGAGTTCCTCCACAGCCGGCATAACGCTCTGAAGTTCAGCCTGACGATTGTTTAGTCGCGTTTGTGGTGTCGATGGTGCCGATGAATGGGACAATGTACCTCAGTCATCGCGAGCCCCTCTATGCCGGGTCGGTGTGCGTCGAACTTCTGGAGCACAAACGAATCCGACTTCTGGGCGTGTTCCAAGTTGCTTCTGAGCCTGGCTCCCTCCTGGCGCAAGCCGGCAGTCAGAGCGTGCGAGGGAGATCTGCAGGGTTTGCACGCGTCAGCTTGGTTGAGTGTTTCTCACGATAGCAGACGACCACACCGTACCGGTTCCATCGGCCCATTTGTTGAGCGCGGACCAGCTTGTCGTCCTCTTCCTCTTCGTCCAGCACCTGGAATGCTTTGTCAAGTGAAATACGCGCCTCCTGTACAGCAGAGAGTGAGAATTGAAGTAGGGCGCTTGAGAGGGCAAGCTTGCCCACTGATGCTGCATGGAGGGGTGCATACATCGGCCAGCTTGCTCAAAGTGTTCACGAGCTCTTCAATGCCTTCGGGACCGCCATCCTGGCGCACAGTTCGCGACTTCTCGCGCAATGAAGGGGGGAGGGGGTCCTTATCCCCGGGTCCCTCGATGGACGCCGGCAGGTTCATCGAGCTGAGGGACCTGCAACATTTACCCATACACTATCAACTCGCGTGCGTGCTACATACACACATGGAGGAAACACGCATACCCCTTGGCGAAGTCGCTATGCTCACGGATTTGTTTGAGCTCCTCACGCACAAGTCCGGCTTTCTTCTCCTGTTGTTCATGCAGGGTGAGACGCTCATGTGATAGAACAAAGCTTCAGCAGCGTTGGAAGAAAGTGGGCGCTGTACGTTGTACACGGATGCCGATTGAAGAATGTGGAACGGGACGAGAGACGAGAATGGGTCCTTGTCGCTCTTTAGCGTCAGGTCACCGGGCGGCAGGCTCTTGACCATGGCTTTCTGTGGCAGCTTGGCGAGCTGCTCCTGCGATGGAACACGCTCGTGATAAATTGTGTCATTCTCCTTTTCGGCGGTGCCCTTCGCCTTGGCCACCACCTAATGAGGCGCAGGGTAAGAAAAGCTTGGGTGAGTTGCTCTGAACCATCGGACCAGCAAGCGGAGTGATAGTTGGCAGCAGTGAGGTACCTCCTTAAAGCGGTTGAACCAATCCTGGACCTCAGTGGCAACAGCTCGAAGCGGCCAATAGAGATCGCCGGAAGCGAGGATGTTGGCGGCCATTTGCAGCCGTGCCACCTACAAGCGCCAAAGCGCATGGTGAGGCGAAAGTCAGACACGACGAGTGACGCGATAGGTTTTGCACGGGTTGGGATGGGCTGCACCTCATCGCCATACTGATCCTTGCTGTGCAGCACAGTGGCTGTGCTGTGATTGGCAGATGCTTTGAAATAAGCGGACTTGACCTGGGCGTATTGGGGCCAGACCTGAAATAACAGAATGGGTGAAATAATGAGCGAGCAAGATAGGCGCCGAGGAGGTAGCGTACGGCGTCGACGAAGCTTGACAGCGAGGCGGCGATCATCAGAGCCCGTGCCAGATCGTAGTAATCGGCAGCCTGGGCCGTTAGCATGGCCATTACCATAGGGCTAATGTTGTCCTTGGCCGCCTGACCACCATCACGACACGGTTGTTCAGCGATTTGGCGGCTTAAGTCTGGAGAAGCAAAAGAGGTGGTGCACCTTCTCACAAAAGCATTCTTGAGCTTGGGCGAGCATGAGGTTGATTGCCATGTTGAGGTAGTCGGCGCTAAAGTCAACAGGGACTGCTTGCTGCGGATGCTCTTCGAGATAGCTTCTCAGCTGTTCGCGGGGAAAGCGTGGCGATAAGCTACTATACACTACAGAGAGTCTTCACTCGCGACGTGCAAGCCGCTGTGGGTTGATGCTCACCTGCTCGAACGTGCCCGCGGCGAGCTGGAAGAAGTGCGACGCTTTCTTGAGTCCTTCGGGCGTAGTCCTGTTCTGCACCTCGGCTATCTGGCTGCTAATAGCTGCAATGTTGAAGAGGATGCACGCTTTCTCGTAGTGGATGCTGTACTGAGCTGTTGTATGGTGCACGTCACGGCCATCTTAGTAGGCGAAAGTGAAAGCACGCGCCAAGGAAAGCACGCACCGATCTTCTTGCGCTTCAGACAATCAAACCACACGAAGTTGATTTTGATCTGCACAATGAAAGCGTGAGAAGGAGCCTGCACTGTGCCGTTGCTTTCCCAAGGGAGGAACATACGTTTTCTTCATTGATGGGAAAGCGCTTCTCCACGGTTTCAAGAAGGCCATAGTAGCGGCAGAACACATCACGCGTGTGCTCACTCTTATCAGTCACTGTGCGTACATCTTCGCGCAATTGATGCAGGTGATTGAGGGCCTCTTCGTGCTGCTTCAGTTGCTCCTTAGAGAAGGACCTGACGATGAATTGCTGGAGGGGCTGCAGAAAATCGACCTTGTTGGTCGTTTTGAGGGGAATGCTCAGCATGGCCTTGCAGAGTCTGAAAAGGTCGATTCTTTCCTTGGATGCTTCTTCTCCAGCCACGTCTCGCGTTGCAGCTTCTTCCTTTGCTTTTCCTCTTCCTTGATTTTTTTTGCCTCTTTTGCTGACGTGGGCATGACTAGGCCGACCAGGCCAAGCGAAACCACAAAATCATACACACATCAATCAACTCGCAACCAACATGTCCGGCGGCGTTACTCAGAAGCTGGCCAACTTCGGCAAGCCCCAGGCCCTCACTGGTCTGTCCAAGACCGAGTTCGTAATCTCGAAGCTCGATCAAATTGTCAACTGGGTGCGGCACCGTCATTAAATCAATTATTCCGGTCCCCCCCCTTATTCACCTCTAATGGATGGAATTGCAGATCAGGAAGGGTTCAATCTGGCCCATGACCTTCGGTCTTGCTTGCTGTGCCGTCGAAATGATGCACGCCGCTGCCTCTCGCTACGACATGGATCGTTTTGGAATCGTGTTCCGTGCCAGCCCTCGTCAGTCGGACGTTATGATTGTGGCCGGTACGCTCACCAACAAGATGGCCCCCGCCCTGCGGAAGGTCTACGATCAGATGCCYGAGCCCCGCTACGTCGTGTCGATGGGAAGCTGCGCCAACGGCGGCGGCTACTACCACTATTCCTACTCAGTAGTGCGCGGTTGCGATCGGGTGGTGCCCGTGGACATCTACGTGCCCGGCTGCCCTCCCACCGCTGAGGCTCTCCTCTACGGCCTCATGCAGCTCCAGAAGAAGATCGCTCGCGAGAGGAATCTTCTCAGCTGGTACCGCAAGTAAGAGACTTCGTCGGGTCTTTTCCTAGAGGGATCCGACTCGACCCTTCTCGCGCGCTCTCCCTTCTCGTTTCAGTCACGTCGTGAGCGCGCACACTAGTTCATGTATAGCAAGCTCTCCTTCTCGCACGCACACGCACACCGCCCTCCCTGCGCGTACGTGCAGTCGCCAATAAAAAGACTGAATAGATCACCGCCAACATCAGCCTCCTCTCTCTCTCCAAGCCTCCTTCACTCTCGCTGGGCGCCAGAGCTCTCCAGCTTGGTCTTGACCGCACACAAGCGCGCAATGAGCGCCTTGAGCTGTAGAAGCGAGTTCATGCCCTTCACCGCTCGCATATGTGCGAAGCCGATTTCCTGCGTACACCGGTGTGGTGTGTGCGTCAGCGTCAACGAGAGCAACTCAACGAGAGCGAGGTGAGGAAGAAGACGAAACGGAGGAAGTAGCAGCAGAAGACGATACCCGGATGAACTCGAGCTTGAGGTATTCCTGGATGCTCATGGTCTTGAGGACGCGGAACATGGTACCGATGATGTCCACGGCAGAGTAGCCCAGGCCCCACAGGGAGCTGAGTTGCTGGAGCGCCTTGTCAAGTTCGCCGGCCTCGCATTCGTTCATAATCGATTTGATGAGCAGAGGGTGCGGTTGGTCGCACACCTGTGCGCGATGAAGAACGCACGCATCAGCATCGCCGTGTCTGTGCGTGGTGAGTGAAGTGGAGGAAAAACGCACCTTGAACACGTTCTCCCGGTTCACAAAGCCATAGCCAGCGTGCGTTGACTGGAGGTTGTTAAGCGCTTGCCGCATGTCCCCTTCGGCGGTGAACAGCACTGCCTCGAGCCCATCGTCCGTGTGTGGAATGTTCTGAGAGAGAGAGAGAGAGAGAGAGAGAGAGGATGAGATAAGATAAACAAACAACATCCAGCAAGGGAGGGTAATGACGCACCCCTTCGGCCTTAATGACTTCCATTAGCCGCTTGAGCACCTGCTCGTCGCTCAACCGTGTGTATCGGAGAATGGCGCATCGACTCTGGATGGGCTCGATGATCTTGGACGAAACGTTACAGGCCAACGCGAAGCGCGTCGTGTTGGAATAGATTTCCATCGTTCGTCTGAGCGCTTGCTGCGCCGCCGATGTCATGCTGGCACAGGAAGAGATAGAGCACGCATATCACTAATCATCCACTCCAGCGGGTATCGGCGTGCCAGAGTGGCTTCAAGAGTACCTGTCTGCCTCGTCCAAGATGACCACCTTCTGTCTGCCGGGTGCCAGATTCACCTTCTTCTGCGCAAACATTTTGATCTTGTTCCTCACCACGTCAATACCCCTGCACGCGCCGGCACAGAGTCAGACTGACTACAACTTGATGCGGAATCCACTTGCAATCGGATCGTACCTGTCGTCGGAGGCGTTGAGCTCGAGCACACCTTCCCGGTAGTTGGGTCCCAGCAGAGCGTGCGCCAAGCACAAAATGCTGGTGGTTTTACCAGTACCGGGAGGACCCTTAATCGCGATTGAGGTTCAATTAGTGAGTGTTCTTGTAAATGTAGTGGAGGGCAGCTATATACGGCGAGAATGAGATTAGGCATGTTGCCTTCCGACGCGATAATCTGCAGCCGGCTCACGGTTTCCACATTGCCAACGATGTCCTTTATATCCTTTGGCCGGTATTTCTCGACCCACGGCACCTCGAGATCCTCTGTTCCTCGTTTCTCTCCCCCCGAAGTCTGCACCGGCTCATCAAGCTCCATTTTGCTCTGGCGTTTTGTGCAGCGCTCGATTTCTTCAGTGCCATTTCGCGCCAAAAAGCCAAGGGCGTGCTCTGTTTTTTCCAGGCACAACCTCTATTGTGGTGTCTTGCAAGCTACCAATACAACAAGCCTTTGGACTCAAGCCAGGGTGGTGGACAAGGAGGGAACAAAACTGGTGATGCCCAACACCCATCAAGCAACCACAACAAAGACAGTCTCATGGTGGTTGGTGATCATGAGGATCAGCAAGCCCTTAACGCCACCGCGCCATTGAGCAGGCCACTGAAGGTGACCTTGTTGCTGTTTCCATTGTCAATGTTCATGCCGTAGAAGATCTGGTTGCCCACCAGCACGCTGAGCTGGTTCTGCAGGTAGGCGCCGAGAAGCTGCTCCGCCATGGGCGAGGAGGTTGTGGTACCCAGCTCTTGTGTGATGATGATGAAGGCAATGAGCATAGAGGCCTTTTAGGCGGAACCGTCGGGGCGTAGCCAACTTTCATAGAATAATGTAGTCATTTATTCGTTGCTCTCCCTTCACGCTTGGTGCTCGGCGCTCAGCCGTCGTAGTCTTTTGGGTCGTCCCGGAAGTTGTCCGCGCGCTTCAGGAGGGCCTGGAACTCATCGAACAACTGGGATCGTGCGCAAAGCACGGGTAAGCAGCGCACAGCTGGCGGTGAGCGAGCGTGTGTTGTGTACGTGCCTTGGAGAGGAAGCTCTGGTCGTCCATGAGCTTCTGCACGACCTGCGTCTCGTCCACGCCCGTGCCGAGCACGCTTTCGACTCGCCTCTGTGTAAAGACGAACAACAAGGAGAGAGGAAAGGCGTGAGTGGCCCGAACAAAGGGTCGCTGCTGTGGGCAGAGAGTCCGTACGTCGACCAGCTGCTGAGTCATGTACTGGTAGTGGTGGAGGGTGTGAAACAGCTTCGTGCGGGCATGACACTGCTTGCCCAGTCGGTACTTGGCCTTGCCCTCCTTACTCTCATTCACTTCGGCAAACTGCAGATGTGCCCCGAGAGGTCAGCGGACAGCGAACGTCAAGACCGGCGAAGAGAGAGCAGACGTACAGAGATGCTGCCGCTCCAATACGCGCGAGTGTCATAATGCGGGCCTGACAGCTCTAGCCGGTACCTGCGCCGTTGTGAGAACACACCACCCCCGGCGACGAGCCGCAACAGATTGAATGGGAAGGCTCCTTGTACGTGGAAGGGTGATTGGTGCGCTTGCAGGCCTCGCAGTCCTTCTTCAGCACCGAGCCTGCCGGCCACGAGTGGTAGTTCGGGAGAGATTCGAGAGCGTGCTGCATGTGCGAATCACCGCTGGTCAGTGTCCATGCGAAAGACCATGGTCGTGGTAGTGTATTGGTCCACGTACGCGAAACCCGGGCACCCAGGCGCTGCTGCTCACAAGACTCTCCTTTCGGCTGACTACTGCGTCTATGTGATCACAATCGCCTTGTCAACAACACACTCTCTGTGGCATTCGGCGTAAAGGCGTTACCTTCAATTTTTCGCCGTGCGGGCAAGAAGTAACCTGTAATCATAGGTGGCCGACGTGAGGGCCACGCGCAAGAAACGAGAGACGTACGAAATGTGTATGTGGGTGGGGGGCACGTACTATCTTTGGCCGACAGGGATGTGACAAAGTCTGGGTCGAGGCAGCCTGAGATGAGGTACTGCACGTACACGGGGAAGGACTCCGATAGACCCTTGCCTCGGCCCAACATTGCTGAGAGCGCACCGCCACAACCGGCATCACGTCAGCCCTATGTGCCTGGGTTTAATGGAAATGGATAGTGGGACCATACCGTCAAGCTTGGCCTGTGCTTCGTCATCGTGGTCGTCATCGTCGACGATGAAGCCGGCCATTTCGTCCCCTTCTTCTTCCTCGCTCTGCTCTGCCTCGCCTCCCTCGTCTTCATCGCTACTTCCCGCCTCGAGTCGCCGCCTTTGTCTGTCCATCTTCTCCCGCGCAGTGACCCGCGTCCGCGTTCGCCTACTCTTGCGCCTCCCCTTCTCCTCCTCTTCCTCCTCTTGTTCTTCCTCCTTTTCTTCTTCTTTCTCCGGTTGTTCCTCCTCCCCTTCTTCCTCATCCCCCTCTTCTTCTTCGACTTTGCGCGATCTCTTCCTGTGCCGCGTGCTCCTTCTGCTCGTGGACGACCCAAGCGACTCGGTCTCGGCCTCGAACTCCGCCAGCAGCTCGTCCTCCAGCTTCTTCCTCTTCAGAGATAGCGCTCCCGTCGTCTTTTTCTTCTCCGCCGACGTCGTTGTTGCGCTTCTGTCGTTGTCGCTTCCGGCCTTGCTGCTCAGCTTCCCCGTCGTGGCGGTCGCTGCGCGCCTGCGTGTGACCCGAGTGCTGCTGCCTTCGCTGTCACTTCGCTCCTTGTCGCTCTTGCTCTTGGTTGTCGTGGCGGTGGTAGTGGTGGTGGCCGTGGCCGAGACGCCCCTATTTGGACTCAGGTCTCTCTTGCGCCCGGTCTTCTCTGTCGCGGCCGCCTTTCGGCGTCGACGATCGTCTTGCTGGTCGCCCACCTCCTCCACGATCTCGTCGGATTCGAGAAAGATCTGCTTCGACGACGTGATGGACGACCGGCGCGAGCGCGGTCGCACTGATGTCGAGGCCGCTCTCTCGGCCGATGGCGCCCGCAGGAGCCCTCCGCCGGAGCTGCCCAGCGGCTTCCTGCTCTTGTCCTCTACGGCGCTAGGCTTCTCCTTCTCTTTTTCCCTCTTCCGCTTTCGCTCGCTGTGCTTGTCGTCATCGAGCTCGTCACCGTCGCCTTCATCCAGATAGAGCGTGACCGGATCCGCCCGCCCGGAGCTGGCGCTGGTGACACTCTTGGCCTGGTTCGACGCCGACGATGAGGACGACGAAGAGAGAAGGCTGCGCGACGAGGACGACAGCGATGAGGACGACGATAGTGACTGGGACGACGAAGGCGAGTGGGAGTGGGACAGATGCGTCGGCTTTTGAAGCGAGCGGAGGATGGCCAGACTGGGACTGTGGGGCATCACCTAAAAGCGCCCATCGCGGAGAAAGACTCACCGTGGGCCTCAGAGCACTCCAGGCGGCGGGGGGAGGACTGGCCGTTGCGTACCTGCTTCGGTGGGTGGACGAGAAACGAGCGAGTGTGCGCTCCCGTCTTGGTCTTCGGCCCTCTTTCCGCCTGGCCGACGCCCGCTGGTTCGGCGCTGTCTGCGCGCTCTTCCTTAGCCGGACTATCCTCTGCCAGACCTGTGGTACATACGGCCGACACCGATCCGGTTGTGAGAAGGCTCGCGAGAGAATGAGCCATTGCAAGCCAGCGCCAACGGCGCACCTGTGGCGGCGGTCGGAAGTGGCGGTGCCGAGAGAGCAGCGGGCTGCTTCGGGCCTTGAAGCAAGTCTAACACCTTGCCCTGCTTGAGCCTGTCCCGTAACGTGAGTGATGAACTGCAAGTGCAGCTGCGCTTGTGCTACAGACCGAAGGGCGCAGAAGGGAGAGCGCACTTGCGAGCCTTAAGGATGCGGGTTGATCGCCGCGCAGCGAAATCCGATTCCTCCTCCTCCTCCTCCTGAAGGTTTTGTTGTGGCAGCTGCAGCTCTGTGGCCTCCGCCTCCTCATGGCTGCTCATGGCCTCTTCTTCGTCATCACTCGGGAACTGTCCCATTATACACGAGTCATCGTTAGTCCAGCAACAGCGCTCAGTGAGTTCATGCGTTACATCACACACGGGTTGGCGTGGACTACGCACCTTGAAGACGTCGGCCCTCTTCTTCCGTGGCTTTGTGCTGGCCTTCAGGCTGACGGTCGTTCTACACACCGAACGGGGATATCAGCCATCGACACGTATGTGTGCTGCACGCACGAGGGCGACGTACTGGTTCTGCAGGGCGTCATCGGGGGACTCCTGGGTGTACATCTTCCAGCGGCTGCCTCGCTCTTGTGCCACAGCGGGCTCGTATTCGGTCCCGAGCTTGGTGGCCGGTCGTCTAGCAAGCTGCGGCTGGCTGCTGGACACGCTCGGTACCACCGATGGCAATGGCTGGGCGAGGATCGAGGCGATGTCGTCGTCATCGCTGTTGACTTCGATGGCTTCGTGCTTCCCTCGCCCGCGCTGCGACAGAGGCACGAGCGAGCGCTGCTGCGCCTCCCGCCGGACTGCGGCAAGCGAAGCTGGCAATGCCCCACTGGTCGACGTCGAGGAATAGGGCGCAGCGGACATCGATGAAGAGCCGGAGGCCGAAAGAGCCGAGAGCGAGGAGAGAGTGGGTCCATTTCGGCGGAGTCGCTTTCGCGCAGGCGAGACGACAGTGGGTGGCGTCTGAAGAATCTCGTGCGGCGAGGGCGTCGGTGAGGGCATACGGTTACTCGCCGAGGCCGGGCCGGCCGCCGAAGCCGGTGGGGAGGCCGTTTCCACTGCTCCGTTTAGCCCTTCGTCCGTTTCCACCGCCTCCAATCTAGTTGCGGTCTCTGTGATGGTCTCATGCTCGTCCTCATTCTCCAATGGTTTTCCATCATGCCCCTCCTTCTGCTGTTCTACGACGCCCTCATCGGTAGCCACCGGCGCAAGTTCCTTCTCTTGCTTTTCGGTGGGTTCGTTGGCCTGATCGTTGTCGTGGTCGCTGTCCTCGTCTATCTCGATGGTGGTTCGGGTAGCATCGCGGGTCAAGGCCCTGAGTCTGCGCTGTTCCTCCTCGAGTTGACGCTTTTGGTCCTCGGCCAGCCTGCGCGCTTCCGAGCGTCGCCTGCGGTCGATCAGCTTCTCCACCATCTTGGTGTGCTTCTCCACCAGACCCGCATTCCGGGCATGGTCACTCTTCTCGAGGTCCTCCTTGGTCCGTTTCCTAAGCGATAGCGAAGGCGGCGAGGGTGCACGGGCCTTGGGCCGCACGTAGTACTCTTGTCGCCAGTAGTAGACGTCCTCAGGGAAGACTTCCCTTTCGTGATAGACCGAGAACTCCTCGATAGACACCTTGGCCTTGATGTCCTCCGCCAGCAGTTGCCGCTCGGCGTACTCCCTGGTCGCCATAACAAGAGCACACCGATATACGTGATCCATTGGTGCGGAATTGAACACTACAGGCACCGAGTGGGTAGTACCCTTTGAGCAGCTCCTTGCTGCCGTGATAGGGCTTCCGCCCGAAGACTGTGTCCTCTGGCATGTAGAAATTCTGATACAAAGGAAATGAAGTGTCAATGGCCTGATGGATGAGCGTGTGCGGTGCCAGGGCCGCGCCATACCTCACACAGAGCCCACTGCTTGCCTCGTGAGTCGGCCCAAAGAAAACACAGCTTGCCTGGTGGTGGTGATGTGGTGTGGTTGTACGTGTCATCAACGTGTCAGACACCACGGCACCTGCGACGAAGAACACCAGTGAAGTGTACAGATGGAGGGTTGCTCTTCGGAAGAGGCATCAACGGGCATCGTGGCTTCGAGGTAGTCGTCGTCCTCAGCGGCGCCCTGTCGCTTCGTAGCACAACGAAAACTGTCTCCGATCCGGAACACTGTGCCAAAGCGGGGTACGATGTCAGAGTGATGGATGGCCGTAGTTGCGAGCAAAAAGAGGTGTCAGTGCAAAGGTACCGGTGCCCTTCGGTTCTACGGCGAACTGGTCGCGATAGGTGATGCCATGAAGGTCGTCGCTTGCCACCTGCTCTCCGCGCCAAGTGATCGCCTTTTCCTCTTCGCTTATTGCCGCTTCCTCCTTTTCGTCACGCAACGCATTCATTGCTGCGTCCAGCTCGGTCAGCTCTTCCTCCTCTTCCTCCTCTGCTCTCGTTGTGGCTTGTTCTGGTCCTCTTCCGTCCCTCGTTGTTGTCGCAGCGGGCCACGCCGCAAGGAGGTTGACTTCGCTCTCCTTCCCGCGCTGCTGTGGGTTCAGGGAGAGCTTCCGCCGGACTGGAGTGCCGCGCTGTGGTGATGTCTGGCGCTGCTGGGACGAACGCCGTGGCGAGGCCACCAGGAGAGCACCCTGCGGTGTGGTCGCGGTAGAAGTTGTGCTGGTGGACGAGGCAGATGCAGGCGGCGTGGAGAATAATAGGGGTGACGAGGTGGGCGTCGAAGTTGTGGGGAAGAGCTCAAACGGGAGGCTGGGCACCTCCTGCGAGGCTGGCGGCGCCGGCTGTGTGCAGGCGAACCGAAGGAATGAAGGAATGTATCAGTTGCGAGCAATATTCAATCTTTGCTGATTTCAGCAATTTTAACAAACAATCGTGGCCACCTGTGGACGCACCTTCGAGTACAACTCCTGGCTGTCAAGCGTAGCCAACAAATCAGACCCCAGGCTCATCTGTGCCGGCGGCCTGGCCTGTGTTGTTTGCCTGTTCTTGGAATTCGAAAAATGATAACCAAATTTTTCCTGTATTTTTTTCTCATGAAGGCCCCTTCGCCCAATGGGCAAGTAGGGGGTATGTACAACGCAGCAAACAAGACAGCAACAACGGTCAGGCACAACAGCCTTCTCGCCCATCTTCAGATTGGAGGGCGAATGAGGGGGAGGATTCGGCCATCTGGCCACTGTCTTTGTCGATGATCCGTCGCTTGACCTGCGTAGCAATGGCCGTGAACATGGCCTCCACACCCTCTCCACTGGCAGCTGACGTTTCAAAATAGTCCATATCCAGTGCTTCGGCTAGATCGCGACCTTGTCTGTTCACCGTGGGTGAGCAAGCGCGCATGGGCCACCACTAAATAAGAGGCCCGCTCCGGAACTGTACCTGGTGGTCACCACTCTCTTGTCTTTCTGGTCGCACTTGTTGGCAACCAGCACACGATTGGTTCCTGGTGGTGCGTTGCGTTCCAGGTTGCGATACCACGTCTTCACGCTTGTGAACGAGTCGGCGCTCTAGAAGAATGAGAGAAAGAGGCTTTAAGCAGGGCGTTCACTGCAGTGGCCGCCAGGCTTGCAAGGTGAGGCCAACATACGGTGCAGTCATAGACGAGGATAACTCCATCTGCCGTTCGGTAGTACGACGTCGTGATCGCGCGGAACCGCTCATGCCCCGCTGCGAAGTGCCACGTAAATATCAATATATTTAATAAACTTGATTTGATTTAAATCATCGTAAAACTGAAAAAACAATCACACCCACAGCAGCGAGTACCCGTGTCCCAGATTTGAAATAGGTAGTCCACTTGATCGATGGTCAGCGTCTTAAGGAGGTAGTCCACTCCGATCGTGGCGCGCATGTTGGGATTGAATGCGTTTCGGCAGAATCGCAGCAGGAGCGAGCTCTTGCCGACGTGCATGTCGCCTATCACAAGGATCTTGAGCGCCTTTTGCTTGATTCCATCCGTCCGAAAGGAAACATCTGCCATCTGTGTGTGTTGTGCTGCGTTTGCGTGCTGGCCAGCCTGCCGCAGCAGAAGCTTCGCGTCCGGAGTCACCCTTGGAATGCCTGCCATTTTTCAGGCTTCTGCAGGAAAAAGAATGGAAAAGGCAGAAGACAAAGGAAAAGCACAAAATCAGGGCCAGGACGAGACATTGCAAAAAAGATGGCGGCAGTGGCGGCAGGAGGTGGCGCACCGGGAGGCAAGAGGGCGAATGCCAGGCTTCCACCAGAGGTGGGGAGGGTCGTCTTCGTCAAGAATCTCCCTTTCAAGATCACAGCGGACGAAATGTACGACATCTTCGGCAAATTCGGTGCCATTCGACAGATCAGGCTGTACGTCGCCCCTTCCCTGCGGCAAGCACGCCCCATCATTGTTCTCATCGTTTGCATGCAGGGGCACGAACAAGGAGACTAGAGGAACAGCGTTCGTAGTGTACGAGGACATCTTCGACGCCAAAAATGCCGTGGATCACCTTTCGGGATTCAACATCGGTGGTCGTTACCTCATTGTGCTCTACCATCAGCAAGCCAGAGCGACCAAGAAGATGGACCAGAAAAAGAAGAAGGAGGAAATCGACGAGCTCAAGAACAAATATGGTGTGGAGTAAGGATGTCTATGTAAATAAATCACATATCCTTTCCGCCCAGGAGATGCTGCGTGTAGATACAATTTAAAAAAAAAAAGTTGTGTTACTAGCCTTAACACGATGTGAGTTGAAGACCGGAGTCTTTTCCCGTCCTTATGCAGGGAGATGCTAACCTTCTCTCGGCTCAACCAGCACGTCCCAGATGACCGTCGCGCCATCCTTTTGTTTGCGTCTTCTTGAGCACACAAAAGAATTGTGGGACTGCGCCTCCTTTTCTTTTTCCTTTTATTTGGTTTTGTTTTATTTTAGCAAACCAACATGAAGCGGGTGCGCAGCTGCTGCTGGCACGTGGCGGGTCTGCCGCGAGCAACAGCCTTCGGCGCCAAGAATGCGCTTGGCACAATGGCCGCACCGCTCCGCTTGACCACACTTCCTCCTCGCCCCCAGTTCCGGTACGGTCCAGCGGCAGCTGCGTGTCGATTTTTCGCATCTCGAATCGAATCTTCTGTACCGGAGGCGAAGGCGGCTGAAGACGGAGCTGCTCCGCCCACACCGCCTGTTGAGCGCCTGGGACTTCTGAGTGGATCTGCGCTGCACGAGAGGACAGCGTTTGGTGGGCGAGACGTGGCTCTCCTTGCAGACACCTACGGCGCCATCGGCGTGTTCGACGCCGTTGGTGGCTGGCACGGTGCGGGCGGCAGCGAGTTCGCGCGATTGCTCGAACGACACGTTCAACGTTCTCTTGCATCGATCGATCTGGTGAAGCAAGGTACCTTGGCGTCTTAGCGCCCGCTCCATTCCGAGCCGGCTCCCGTGCCTGATCATTTTCGCTGCAGAGATTATGGCATCCACAACCAAGTCTGAAGACGACACTGATGACGTTGAAGAGGCTGAGCAAGTAGACGATGATATGGTACGCTTGTGACTCGGTTCTCACGCTCTCAAGATGTTAAACATTGACTCTTCGAATATCGTCACATTGTGCAGGATGATGTCCTCTACAAGCCAGAAAGTGAAGAAGAAGAGAGATTCAAGCAGGAGAGCGATGCGATGGAAGAAGAACTACAAGGCGTGTATAACCAAGCCCAAACGCGAAAGAGCTCTTCTACTCCGGCGGCACGGAAGAGGCTGCTCACACGTTACTCAGTACGCTGCCGAGGTTTAGCGGATTGTTTGTGGTCATCTCTGGCTGACGCAGTGTATCGGTTGGTGCAGGTGGAGCAGCTTCTTCCCAGCGAAGTCCTCATGCGGGCCAGAAACGAGCTGTTGGACAAAAACATGACCGGCGTCTCTACAGCGCTCTTGCTCATCCTCTCGGAAAAGCATGAAGGTAGTGTGAAGCTTTTTTCCAGAGCGAAGCGCGACCCGTGCTTACCCTTGTTGAATGGACAGATCAGGACTGGGAAAAGGTGCTCAAGGTGGGCTCCCCGGCCTGGAAGATCGAGGAAAAGGGCACCTGGCTACACACAGCAACGATGGGCGACCCCTGCTTCATGGTCATCCGTAATGGCAAGCGATTCTACCGCTCTACGCCTAGCTATGCACAGTTCAACGAGCCTAACCACTTCAGCGGCTCAGGTGCGTCCCTGTCGCGACTGTCCCGTAACAAAAGGCGACTCACTCGTTTCAAAATGAATGCAGTCATCACCTTTGCCATGGACCCGAGCATCAAGCATAACTCAGTCAAGTACGGCAACCCACCGCATGTGATGATGAACAAGGAGATCATGACCTCATTTTGAGTTTATCAGGCTCCTGAAGGGCGACATCATCGTGGTGGGCACAAACGGGTTGTTTGACAACGTGTGGGATGACGAGATTGTCGAAATCGTCAACCGAACGATCGAGAATACCAAAGTCGACGAAGAGACTGCAGCGGCTTATCCTCTCGGTAGGGATCGCCCCTTCTTTGAGTTGTAAGTTGAGGAGTGCTCACTGTTTTCTCCTTCTCTGTGGTGCAGAGGGAATGATCGATCCGGAAATCATCGCCGAGGCCTTGGTGAAGCAAGCTGTCGCCAACTCGACCAACTTGGAAAAGAAGTCTCCATTTGCTGAATACGCGGAGAAGGAGGGGTACATCTATATCGGCGGCAGAGAGGACGACGTCACCGCCGTCGTGTCCTACGTGGTGCCGCAGAAGAACTGAGCAAATTAAATAAAATCCCAACAAAAAAGGCGCCAAAGTGACCGCGCTTTCGCGCGCTTTTTTTTTCCACGCCCAGGCCACACGAGAAGAATCGAGGTTGCGTAGAGGACGCCATTGACGAAGATGTGGCTCACCGAGGTCATAATCGATGGCTTCAAGTCGTACGCGGCCCGCGAGGTCGTTTCCGGATTCGACATGTCCTTCAACGCCATCACAGGCCTTAATGGCACGGGAAAATCGAACATCTTGGATGCCATCTGTTTCGTTCTCGGCATTACCAACTTGACGCAGGTGAGTTCAACATGCACTTGCTTGGTTGCATGCACTCAATTTTCTATATATCTAACGTTCATTTTTGTGCAGGTTCGAGTGAGCAATTTGCAGCAGCTGGTCTACAAGCAAGGCCAAGCGGGCGTCACCAAGGCGAGCGTGACGTTGGTCTTCAACAATGAAGATAAAGAGAGGAGCCCCATCGGATATCAACAGTTCAACACCATCACCATTACTCGCCAGGTGCGTCATCTCTCTCTTTCACTGAGGAGAGCAGCGAGGTGCTGACTATCAGTTTTTATGAGCAAGGTGGTGATCGGTGGTCGCAACAAGTACTTGATCAACGGGCACAACGCGCGAGGCAACCAAATCCAGACCCTCTTCCACTCCGTGCAGCTCAACGTTAACAACCCGCACTTCCTCATCATGCAAGGCAAGATCACCCAAGTGCTCAACATGAAGCCTCCCGAGATCCTCTCGATGGTCGAAGAAGCTGCCGGCACGCGTATGTTCGAGATGAAGAAGCAGACCGCCCTTCGCACGATCGACAAGAAGGACTCGAAGCTGCAAGAGATCAACCGCGTCCTCGAAGAAGAGATTGTGCCCACCATGGAGCGGCTGCGCGAAGACAGGAACACCTACAACAAGTGGTCCGCCAACAAGAACGAAAAGGAACGTCTGCTTCGCTTTGTGGTCGCCTACGCTTACATGAAGGCCGAGGTACGTTGGCCTCATCTGTGATACCTTGGCTGTGTCTTAATGTCCACTCACTACCAATACCCTTCTTGGCCAAACGCAACAGAAAATCCTACAAGGCGGCAACATCAAGGAGATCGAAGCGAAGCTCGAGGAGGTGCTGCGAAGTAAGGAGGAGGACCTCCAGCGGATCAGCGACATCACCGACGAGATCGAAGCGCTGGGCAAGAAGAAGGAGAAGCAAATGAAGAAGGAGTGTCAGGCGTTGGAGAAGGAAGCAGACGAGCTGTCTAAGAAGTGGGTAGCGGTGCAAGGTGAGCTCGACCACAAGAAATCCGCGCTGGAGGAGGCGGAAGGCCGCAAGAAGGGCCTCGAGAAGCAGGCGGCGGCAGCCGACAAAGCGGTCGGGAAGCTGCAGGCCACCATCGAAAAAATGAAGCTCGACAAGCAGGGAATGGAGGAAAGGAACAGCAAGCTCTCCACCGCCTACGTGGCCTACCAAAGGGCCTACCAGGCCAATAACGCGAGCCTGGCTACCAACGCCGAGGAAGGTATGTTCCTGCCCTAACTTCAATTTGCGAGTACCACCTGTTAACATCGGTTGACGCAACTTTCTCGTTAGCCGGAGGCAAGACGTTGGCCGAACAGCTGATCGACGCGCAGAAGCAGGCAACCGACGCCGCCACCGAGATCAAGTCCGCCAAGCTCAAGATCGAACACTTGGAGAAGGAAATCCAAGCAAAGTCAAAGCACCTCCAAGTGAGACACCGGCCTTTCTCGTTGACACTTTGACTCAAGTCTTCTCATTTGGTTCTACTCACCTCTATCTACAGAATATGGGAGGCGACTCGAAGAAGCTTGAGAAGGAGCGTGAGGCTGCCCTCCGCGAGTGCGAGAAGCTGCGCGCAGCTTTGAAGACCCTAGGCTATGACGACAACGCTGAAAGCGGGCTGTTGCAGGTACATATGCATTCTTCATTTGACGGCCGAGACGTTCACTCTAATGTTGTGGGCGGCTGTGCAGGAAAGGAAGAATACAGAAAGGAAGGTGATGGAACTGAGGGAGAAGGTTGCGGACCTCACGGCTCGCTTCAGCCACATCCAGCTGGACTACCGCGATCCTGTGCCCAACTTCGACAGATCTCGGGTCAAGGGGCTTGTCATCAACCTCCTCAAGGTCAAGGACCCCAAGGCCACCACCGCGCTCGAGGTGACCGCGGGCGGGCGCCTGTACAACGTACGTGCCCCAATGCACATATCCTCGGCCGATTCGCTCGACCATAACATGGTGTGTTGATGTATGCTGCGCTCTTATGTAGGTTGTTGTCGACACGGAGGAGACGGGTGCACTGCTCATCAAGAAGGGCCAGCTCAAGAAGCGTGTGACGATCATCCCACTGAATCAGGTGGCGGCTCGCAAGCTCACCCCCAACGTTATCACCGCCGCCGAGAAGATCGTCGGCAAGGAGAACGTTACGCATGCCATTCAGCTCATCGGCTACGACAAAGAGGTGGAGACAGCCATGAACTACGTCTTCGGTTCGACACTAGTCTGTTCGGGTACGTGAAACAGCTTCCACGCTCCGCTTAATCTTCGTTAATTTGCTGATGGTGCTATCCAATCACGAAAGACTCTACGGCTGCGGAGCGAGTGACCTTCAACAAGACGGTGAATGCTCGGTCGGTGACCCTCGATGGCGTAGTGTTCGATCCCGCCGGCACTCTCACCGGAGGGTCGCGTCCTCAGGCCGCGTCACTTCTCGAGCAGCTGCAGCGACTCAACGGGATGAAGGACCAGCTGGCCGAGGAGAAACATAAGCTCCAGAAGCTGGACGGAGATTTCGCCAAGACCAGGGAGAGCTCCCGGGAGTACCAAGTACGCGGTGGTGGGCAAGTGCCTACATGGTTGGAACCTCACCCGCTTTCTCTGCCACAGAAACTGAAGGAGACATTGGACATCAAGTCCCACGAAGCAGAGCTTTTGACCGCGCGTCTGCAGCAATGCGAGCACAGTCGAATGATCGAAGAGATCGAAGCCGCCAGAGAACAGGTAGTTCAGTCGCGGGAGGCCCTCAAGGCAGCCGCTCAAAAGGAGGCTGATGCTGATGCTAAGGCCAAGCAAATCGAAAGCGCCATGAGCAAGAGCAGCGGTACTATCCCACCTCTCTACCCACACTCGACAACCACCACCGCCCGGCTAACGGACTGTCGACCCACAGGCCGGAGCCAAAAGGATGAGATGAAAGTAATCCACGAGAAGATGGTGGCCACGAAGGCTTCGCTGGGCGACGCCACGAAGTCGATCAAACAGCACGGAGAAAAGATCGAACAGGCCGAACTCGAGTTGGAACAGTTACAGAAGGAACAAGCCGAGCTGATGGACAAGATCCGGGAGTGCGAGGATGAGATCAAGAAGCTTCAGAAGGAGCTGCATGCCATGGAGCACGGCAAGGGCGGAGTCGCGGAGAAACGAGCAGCCTACGAAGCGGCGCAGGAGCGCTTGCAGAAGAAGCAGGAATCTGTACTCTCCACCGACGAGAGGATCGCCGGCCTGCTGCAGGAGAAGGACGACCGAACGCAAGCGTCCATCGAACGAGAGCAGAAGCTGAAGAAGCTCCAGAACAAGATCAAGCGCTTCCACAAGGCCAAGGAAGATGCCAAGAAGTATTGCGTACGTTACTCACCACACGCACATGCGCATAACAATCGCGAGCAAGCGCTGACGTGCTGGTCTCTCGACAATCTCAGGCCCAAGCGGAGAAAGCACACGTCTTCATCTTGAAGGAGAAGCAGTTCTTTGGCAATCCGGACAGTGAGTTCGACTTCCAGAAGAAGAACCCCGAGGAGGCCGAGCGACGACTCCAGCAGATCGACCAGGAGCAGGAGAAGTAATCACCCGCTCGCCCTCGCGTGTTTCGTTCGTAGTGTGCTAACTCACTCGTTTGTTTTTCGTGCGGTGGCGGCTCGTAGGCTGAAGAAGGTGCTGAACACCAAGGTCATCAACATGTTCGAGAAGGCCGACGAGGAATATAACGAGCTCACGAAAAAGAAGGTGCAAATCGAAAAGGACAAGGCCAAGCTCATGGCCGTCATCTCCGAGCTCGACGAAAAGAAGAACGAGGCCCTTGAGAAGACCTATGTCAAGGTCAACAAGGACTTCGGGTCCATCTTCTCCACCCTCCTCAAGGGCGCAGAAGCCAGACTCGAACCGCCCGAAGGTAACCTGAGCCAAAACGTTCTTCATCTCTCGCTCGTGCTCGTGAAACTCAGGCGTGTCATTGAACAGGGGAGACGGTCTTGGATGGCCTCAAGATGAGGGTGGCCTTTGGCGGGATGTGGAAGAACCTCACGGAGCTCAGCGGAGGCCAGAAGTCGTTGCTGGCGCTGTCGCTCATCCTGTCGCTGCTGCTGTTCAAGCCCGCCCCGATGTACATATTGGACGAGATCGACGCGGCGCTCGACCTGTCGCACACGGAGAACATCGGCCGGATGCTGCAGAAGCACTTCAGGTTCTCGCAGTTCATCATCGTCTCGCTCAAGGAGGGCATGTGGAAGAACGCCAACGTCGTCTTCAAG
>CACVKS010000227.1:0-23086 GCA_902749335.1 Acanthamoeba triangularis
CAACAACACGATCAAGCTCGCGTGGAAGCAGAAGATGCGCATGCTGCGATCGGCCGCGCTGGGCATCAACTACCTCCACTCGCTCCACCCGGTCATCGTACACCGCGACCTCAAGCCCTCCAACCTGCTCGTCGACGAGAACATGAACGTGAAGGTGGCCGACTTCGGGTTCGCGCGCATCAAGGAGGAAAACGCCACCATGACCCGCTGCGGCACGCCCTGCTGGACCGCGCCGGAGATCCTGCGCGGTGAGAAGTACGACGAGCGGGCCGACGTGTTCTCGTTCGGCATCGTCATGTGGCAGGTGGTAACGCGGCGCGAGCCCTACGCCGGGCGCAACTTCATGGGCGTGTCGCTCGACGTGCTCGAGGGCAAGCGACCGCAGATCCCCAACGACTGCCAGGTGGAGTTCAAGAAGATGATGAAGAAGTGCTGGCATGCTAACGCCGACAAGCGACCCACCATGGAGGCCGTGGTGGCCTTCTTGGACCAGCAGGTGGGCGATGATCAAGACGCTGCCCTCGGGTTGTGAGTCACGACCAGTGTGTAAAATATCAAACAAATAGCTCTTTACTTTTGTATCTACAAAGCAAATCGATCGATGGACAAAGACGGAGAGGGCAAAGGGCTGGTTGGACTGGAGCGGAGGGTCTTGGAGGAGGCCAAGGTTGTGGTGTACGTCATCACCATGAGCAATGGCGAAAATCGCTTCAATCCAGCATTTCTACGCGAGTTCCTCTCGTGCCTTGATCGAATTGAGCAAGAAGTGGCGCAGATGAAAGAAAAAGGAGCTGCAGATGGAGAGGCGTGGGGTGCGGCCGTGCTCACCACAGGAGGAGGTGGGCAGCCCAAAGACAAGTTCTACTCGAACGGCATCGATCTGCGGTGGGTGGAAGATCGACGGCGCGCCGGCGACACTGCAGCACTGCGCACCCTGGGCAGCCTCTTCGGTGCTGCCGTTGCTCGCATCCTCTCCTTCCCGTTGCCCACCTTTGCCGGTAAGTACTCATGCTCCCCTGTCTTGAAGTGATATCACTGATGAGTGTGCGGCATTGCTTGTAGTGCTGAACGGCCATTGCTTTGCTGGCGCGTTCATGCTGGCCTTTGCCCACGACTACCGGTGCGACCGCCTTTGCTTCGTGTGCCTGACATCGGAGCCACAATCACTGCTTACGATGTTCAAGATAGCTTGATGAGGGACGATCGCGGGTGGCTGTGCCTGCCCGCCCTCGATCTGGGCATCAGCCTGTCGGCTCCCTTCTACGCCATGCTCCAACTGAAACTGCCATCACCTCTTGTGCTCCGTCAGGTGTGCCCTTGCCTCCCTTTCTCTCTCGTGGACCGTCAGTGTCTGATTACTTCTCCTTTCAGGTGGCGGTCGAATGCAAGCGATACACCGGCCAGGAGGCAAGCGGCGCAGGACTGGTACCCTTCTCTCGTCAGACGTGCCACTGTCGAACCCGCACACTCACGTTGGGATGTTCCAGGTGGATTGGAGCGGTCCTGTCGAACATCTAATGCCCACCGCGTTGGAATGGGCGGCAGAGAGAGCAAGCAAGGGATCCGGTATGTGGTGCTGGCGTTGGCGTGCCAAGACCACCGGCTAACTCGTGGGCGGTCGGGTGTCGTCGGGTGTAGGCAAGCACGCCCAGGCTTTCAGCGATCTCAAGCAAGCGCTCTACGGGAACGTGGTGCGAGCAATGAGGGAGGGCACCTCGATCGACTACCCGCAGCACATCAAAGCCAGCGCGGCCAGGGACACCACCGTGACTTCAGCCAAGCTCTAAAAGCAGCGTGCGGGGACAGGTTTGATAGAGTTTTAACCGATTACGTCACCCACCGGTGATCGCCAACCACATCGTACCATTGGCCGATTGGTGCAATAAGGCCTTGCGCTCGAGAATTAATGCTCCCTCGCCGTTTTTCTTTCTTCACCCCCACAGCACCCAATGCTTACTCCTGCGTCGCGGCCCGCCTTAGCCCTCTTCGCTTTCCTCCTCTTCCTCTTGGCTGCCGCCACGACCACGCTGGCTCAGGGAGTGCCCGGAACGGTGCTGCTCGACAGCTACGCCGGAGCGACCGACGACGCCAAGCTCACCAACGCGCTGGCCGACGTCAAGACCAAGACCTACATCCCGGCCATCTTGCTCAGCGGCCGCACCTACACCTTCACCAAGACCCAGCGCGTTCAGCGGACTCAAGATTATTGGGCCGCCCGCGGGCTATTTCAACTCGGAGCTGGCCGATGGCCACTACAACAGCGTAAAGGTGAACCTCAATGTCGGCACCGGCGCCAACTCGTGGTTCGTGGCCAACGAGACGACCTACGACGTCTACATCGCGAACATCGGCTTTGCCTCGTCCAACGGCAACTCGCAGTTCTGGCACCACCCGCTGAGCGCGGGCACGCTCTTTGCGTCGACCTTTGAGACGCTGGGCTTCTTCGGCCTCAAGTACGTGTTCGGCACTCCCACCGCCAGGTGCGCCCTCACGCAGGTCCGTACGTACCAATTCATTCACTCCTCTGCCGCACACGTTCCAGAGAACGCAAATGCAACGCGACGGGCTGACTCCTTCATGCACAGGTGAACTTCGTGGGCCAGTGGACCGTGGTGCCGGCGCTGGACACAGCATTCACGGTGGGCGGATCGGACAACGAGCTGTGGACCTCCGGTTATCTCAACATTGGAGGCGGATCGGTATGTGCCGCCATTTCCCCTCCACCCTCCTCGTGGCCGGAATGTTGACCGATAGCACACACATACGACACGCACACGCAACACGCACGCAGGAACCCGAATTCGCCGGCAATGGCCGCTATCTCATGCGTTTTGAGTACTTGAGCAAGACCAACATAGGTCCCATCTACGTGACGGCCCATAACGGGTGGTCGGGCCTCCTCGTCACGGGCGAAGACCCCTACAGCACTGGCCTCATGATTACCGGTGCGCGCTTTGAAGGGTACCCGCGCCTCCCTCCCTCCCTCGCGCTGGTGTTGCCGTCATCTGACCAAATCAGTGGATGTGGTCCACACCAATTGCGCAATCGCCTATAGAGCGAACGCCAACACTCCGTCGAACGGAGCGCTAGTGGTGCAGCAGGGCGGAAAGGTGATCTGGCGCAACATCTGGATCGCCTACGGCATGGCCAACCCCTCGGCCAACGGACACTCGCCCGTCGACCAGGTACGCATTTCACATCGCATGCATAGCATCGTCGCTGTAACACACATAACATACTTACGGATTACGGATCCGCTCGCATACAGGGCATGATTATGCATACGGGCGGCGAGGCGCTGTGGGACGGCGTCAACTACGATCGTGCCACGGGTGTGGCGCAGACAGTGCCGCTGATCTACGCCAACGCCGGCAAGGTGCGCGTGCGCGACGTCTTCACCGTGTCAGGCGGCGGAGCGTGGACTGCGGTGCCCGTCGTCAAGCGGGCCGGCTGGGCCACCTACAACCTCGACGACACTGTCACCGAGACTGTGTAAACCCCCTCTGCTCCACGCGCAACCTTTCCGGGCAGTTGTTGTGCGTTGAGGGCGTTGAATGTCGACAAGCGCGCACTGTCTGCAAACTGGCCCGCGAAAAAGCTCAGTTCGCATCCGTCGGTTGCAAGATGGCGACATCACAGCAGGCCGTGGGTGCAGTTATTGCCCTGTCGCCGTCCACCGCTTGCGATGGTTGCCAATTGAGCGAAGTCGAGAAAGATTTGAAGTTCAGAAGATGTAGCGCTTGGTACGCATCCGCTTACCAGATTAATCGATTGCCGAGATTTGAGTTCAAGATCGAGATTTTCATTCCATTCTGATCGATGGTACAACTCGCGGTTTGATTCAATAGCTTCGCTGCCTGGTATTGCAGCCAAGAGTGCCAGAGGAAGGTATGGCCCACGCATAAGCTCGTCTGCATGCAATCTCGCCAGCAGCCAGCGGACGAGTCCCGCCTCCACTTCAACTTTGCCGCCAACGACGACGTTGCCGACGAAGAGGAGGGCGACGACGCCGAGGGCAGCTACTCCGGCAGTGACGACGACGAGGACCACTACAGTGGCTACAAGCCTGCCGAGTTCGAGCCCAGCATGAACGACCTGGACCAGCGACTGCGACACCTGAGGGTGTCCGGCGCAGGCACGCCTCGCTTCACGCCTGTGGTGGCCATGAGTTGCGAGTGTGGAATCTAAGGACCTTCAACCATCATGCAGGCGTGTCGTCGCCTTGGAGTGTGGCTGGCGACATGAGAGGCTCGCCGTTCGGTGGGGTCTTGGGCTCGCCTGTCGACGAATTGGAGGACCGACAAAT
Source organism: Acanthamoeba triangularis (assembly GCA_902749335.1). NCBI lineage: Eukaryota > Discosea > Longamoebia > Acanthamoebidae > Acanthamoeba > Acanthamoeba triangularis. The sequence goes on from CACVKS010000227.1 coordinate 4,307, forward strand.
ACAGCTGGCCATCCAAGCCTCGATCAAGGAGGAAGAGGTACGAGCATCTTGACCCTGAGTGCTTGGTTGCCTGGTTGATTTGGCCACCCTGCCCAACCAACGTGGTTATTAACTCGCACACAGGAGCGCGTCAAGAAAGAGGAGGACAGAAAGAGAGAGGAAGAGGAAGCGAAGAAGCGGGAGGACGAGATCAGGAAATCTCAGGACGAGATGCAGGCGGTGCGTCCCAACACCTCATTCACGAGCCTCTCCACGCGATTGCAATGTTATTCTCACGCGGGCGCACATGTGGACTCAGTTCTATCGACGAAGTTTGGCCAAGAGTCGAGAGGGCGGACTCTTACCGCTGGAGGACGAAGGGATTACCGGTAAGGTGGAGGCGGAGGAGGGCGAAGACGACAATGGGCACGCCGACGCGGTCGACGATGACGATCTGCTTTACGGCGAAGACGAGGTCGACTCCGATGACTTTGATGAGCTAGGAGAGGACGATCATGATGATTATGACGAACACGATGAGGAGGAAGAGGACGATGACCAGAGCTAGCTCTGGCAGTCTCCAGGTGCACAAATTCTGCGCGTTGCAATTTTCGCGCCATTTTTTTCTTCGCTGCTCTGCCGACGTGGCATAAAGGAACAACATTAACAATCAATTCAAGAAAATAGAAACAAACAAGGAAGCGTAGTATTGCAAGAAGAGAAGGAGAGGAGGATGAGGCTTCTAAGGAAACCGGCCACGCCACTGGATCGCTACAAAAAGTGGAGACTCGAGCTGCAGTGGTGGCGCGGGTTTGCATGCAGCTTTTGGGCAGTTCCGCTGACCCTCATGATTCTACTTCTCGCAGATGTTGTCCTGCCTGCGCTGGGCATGATCACTGGTATATTTCACTCCTTCCATTTCTCATCACCACTACAAATCTCCTTTAATTTGTATTCTCACGATTTTCGATCATTTTCCACTGTGTAGCGGCCCCAATGTTTAGTATGTGGAGCTTGGGCGGCGTTGTGGGTTCGGCCCTCTACTGCGGCCTGATCCTCGTGTTCCTCCAAAGCGCTAAGCTCACCGTGCAAGGTACCACTGTGCCCCTCCAGTGCACACGTTTCGCCTGCGTGGTGTGCTGACAGTCTCACCTGAAACTGCTTGCTGACACTTGGCACGCTGGCGTTGCATAGTGCTCGGGAGCATGTCTACATGGCGTTATGTGAGCATTCTGCGACCAGCTCACGTCGTCTTCATCCTTACCTCCTCCGCGGTCTCTTCCGCCTGCCTGCTGCTTCTCAGCTCGCTCTACCCCAACCCCGGCTTCCCGTCCCTTGTCTCTCTCCACCCGTTCGGGTAAGTCCCGCCATTTTCCCTCGGCAGTCACTCGGGCACGAAGCGACTGGCGATGTCTCACAAGTGCAATGACGGTGTACAGTGTGGGCACGAGCGGTCTCGAGGGCTGCGTCGGGCTCTTGCTGAGCGGTGTTGTGCTTGGAGCCGTCTCCGCCCTTCAATTCCTGGACAAAGGCCTGTACGTGTCTTCACAGCCACCACTGCGTCCAGTGCGCGTGAGTGGCACACACTCAACACTCACACAATCTCCAACACACATTGCGCACTACACGTACAACAGGCACGTCCTCTCGTTTCCGTCCCTGCAGCGCGGCCGCATCTTCCAGCTCAAGAGCCAGTCGGTGCCGTCGCTCGTCAACAGCCTGGCGGTGGGTCTCGTGGCGCCTCTGTGCTACTTCCTTCTCTTCATCGCCTCCTACTTCTCGTCGTCATTGGCGTCGCCCACGACCGGCGCCCACTCGCTGCCCCAGCTGCTGCCGCTCTCGTTCCGCGTGCTGCTGCACATCTATGCTACGGCGGTGGTGGTCGTCTTCACGCAGCGGATGGTCCTCGCACTCATGCACATCATCCACACCCAGTGGGTGAGCTTCGAGGGCCGCGGCGGCGGCGTGGGCGCCGAGGGCGACGTTGTGGTGCCGGCACTCGAGGAGGAGATCAAGGTCAGCACCACGCCGGGCGAGGAGTGGAAGGACTACAAGGCCGGCGCGACGTCGCTCATGGGCGCGCTGGCGCTCATGGAACTCTCGGGACTGGTCCGCACCTCGCCGCGTCGCCGCGCTCGCATCTTTGCCGACCACACCGGTACGCTAGCCCTGGCCTCTGGCATCGGCTGGGTGGTCTTTCTCACCGCCGCCGCGCGTGCACGGATCGCCTGCGCAGGTGGAGCTTGGGAATCGGTTCTGGCCCACACGATCGGTCTTATCGACTCCATGACGCAGCGCCTGCTATCCGCCACCCGTATGCTCGCCATTTCTCGCAATTAGTTACTCTGTAGTGCGAGGAATTGATAATGGTGTGTGCCACTTGTTGTTTAACGCGTTTATCAGAGGAGGTCAAGGATGAGCGCAAGTACAGCAAGAACGGGAAGCAGGGCGTGAGCGCAGCACTCAGTGCGGCTTGGAGCTCGTTCTGCCGCCGGTTCCTCATCCACCCGCCTGCCCGCAAGACCGAAGCCCTGCTGGCCGACTACTCTCTCACCATCTGGAGTATCCAGGGTACCGATCGCTCCACTCACTCTCGCTCGATATTTTTCATCACCCTCACCGGTGTCCTTCCCGTGTGCGCAGCGCTGGCCGGTCTGGTAGCCGCGTCGAGGGAGGAGGACCGCTTCGGAGTCGTGCAGCGGAGTGACGGCGTGCGGCGTACGCTCCACTCGCTGCTGGCCCTCGACCTCGCGCTGGAGGCCTACTGCGCCCTGCCGCTGCCGCTGCCCAAGCCACCCGCCTCCACCACCCTCACTTCGCAAGGCGTCACGCGACCCCACCCGCACGCCATCACCGCCGGTACGCGTCCAACCCCTTCCCCCTTCCTTCGTTCTTTTTGCTGCTGACACTCGCTTCGATGGTCACGACAGCTGTGGAGAACGGAGTGTATCAAGTGGTTACGGCCTTCTACGACCACCTGCCGGCCCTCAAGTTCCCGCCGGCCTACGCGCGCAAGCTCCAAAGCTTTGCCGACTTCCAGCAGTAACCGCCCCTCCTTTCCTCTCTCTCTCTCAGTTGCTGCGCTGGTATGCTGGACCTTCGAGAACAACGCGACCACATACGTTGGCTGTATACAAGACACGTACTATCAGTACTTGGGGAAGGCGAAGGGATCGTCGGTGTCGGACAGCGACTCCTCGTCGTCGTGGCGGGACACGACCCGCAATCGGGTCGCGCCGCCACCGTTTTGGCCGGCCCGCAGCGTCGGCGTTCGGGGCGTGAGCGGGAAGCTGATCTCGACCAACCGCTCGGTCCTCCGCGATAGGGGTTGTGGTGGCTGCACTGTTGTGGCAGCAACGGCGGTCGTCTCCGACATCGGCCGACCACTTGACAGCTGCGCCTTCGGCCCCGTATTGGGCAGAGCCGTGACGGTGGTCGGCGTGATTCGTCGGCGATCAGCGCTGGTCGTGTCTTTGCTCCTTGTCGACGATGACGAGCCTGTGGCTGCTGTCGTCGTGCTGGGCTTGGTAGCGGCCCTCTTGCTCCTGCTCTCTGTCGCGGTTGCTGGCGAAGCTGAGGTAGAGGCGGCAGCGGCGGCCGCTCTTCGCGTGACGCGCGCCCTCGGTGGTGTGCGCCTCGCGGTGCGCCCGTTCTTCCTCCTCACCGCGCCTCGCCTTCTTCTTCCCATCGGCGGTGACGGTGGCGCCCTGTACTTAGGCACGAACTCCTCATCCTCCTCTTCTGCTTTTCCTGTCTCTGCGTCTTTCTCTTCATAGTCGTCGTGCGTCTGGCTCCCATCCTCGGCATCGCCGAGGCTGTCTCTGGGAGTGCTCTCGGCGTCCTGTAGGGCCGGGTAGGTGGGCAGACGGGCCGTGGCGGCGCACTTGCGGACGAGCCGCACGTTGCGGGCGAGGAAGAGGGTACTCTTCGTCGTGGTCGCAGACGGCGGGCGGTTGCGGACGCGCTCGCAGGCCTGGACGAACTTCGTGAGGTCGAGCCGCTTGGGCCGCGTGAGCGACCACAGGCGGTTGAACCCCGAGCCCGGCGAGTCGTCCGTGCTGTCCCACTCGTCCAACAGGCTGCGGCCCCAACCAACCAACGCAACGGTCAGCGATTCGCGATCAAGAAAGTCGCGAACGTTAGCGTCGGGCAAGGATGGTGGAGGTTGTGAAGGAGGCTACCTTCTGCCGGTCCACACGAATCCCTCGGTATCGCGTGCGGCGCAGTAGTAGGGTCGAGGCCTGCGAAAAAGTGCGGGTGAGCCATGCAGACGCGTGTGTGTGCGGCGTGGGCGTGAGCGTGAGCGTGTTGCATGTGGTACGATACCGGTAGAAGAGGAGAGTGGTGGTCTCGGCCACCTCAGCATGGTACGGCCAGGGAGTGCCACAGTCTTCCTTCTTCACGTGGTGGAGAAAATAGAGAGTACTAGTGAGCCAGCAGTCACTTCCTTTCGAGAAGGCGATGCGTCGCACCTGCGTCCTCTTCTTCATATCCCGACTGCGCTTCTTATGCGGCGGTGCAGCTTCCTCCTCGTCATCGTCCTCTCTCTTCCGCTTGACCTTCGCCTCGACATCAACTTCCTCCACTTCCTCCTCTTCTCCGTGTTCTTCTTCTACTTCCTCCTCCTCTTCCTTCGTGCTAGCTTGGACCGCTTTTTCGGCGAGAAATGCTCTGATGGCTCCGTTGAGCCAGTGGTCCTTTGCGGGAGGTACGAGAGGCAAGGGCTCCGGCGCGGCCTTGCTGTCTACGTCCAGCACGTCTAACGGCGGCGGCACCTCGACCACGGGCTCCATCGGCGCCTCGTCTGGTGTGACCGCACCCTGGGCCGCTACCTCCCTCGGCTGCCCTTCCTTCACAGGCTGCAGGAGTACGTCGTCCTCCAACTCCTCTTCATCCACAACCTCACGCCCTGAATAAAAATCATTATTATTATTATTTGGCTGAATGAACATATGATGAATAAATCCCAATTCTATATTGTACCTAGAACCTGCCGCTGGTAGAGGCGATCGATGAGGCGCGAGTAGCGACGGTTGAGTTGGGCTTCGAGCTGGCGCTCGGCCAGGTCCCGCTGCAAGTCGGCCTCGTCGTGTAGCTCGATCTTGGTTTGCAGGGGGAATTTGCGCAGCACTTGTGGAACCCCCGATCGATCGCATAGTCGTTCGAACGCCTCCTGCCGTGCCTGCGCCTCATCCGCCAGTCGGTGCATCACGGCCTGCTTCAGCCCCAGCAAGACCTCCATCTTCTCCGACAGCGACGTCGTTGTCTGCTCTTTTTTTTTTATTTTTTGATTATCTGTTTTTTTATTTTTCCCGCCTTTTCATTACGTCAGCATTGGGGTATGCTTGGCATGATGAGGTGTCGTTACAGGGTCCCTGAACAACACTGGCAACAACAAAACCATTTCCTACTTCTATTCTTTGTTCGGCGCGTGAATCGAAGCAGCTCAACTTTCTGGTACTGCCTCTCTACGATTTCCCATGGTTATTTGTAGGCAAACGCACCGTGGTTGTATTATCGCCAATTTATGGAGTAGAGGGAGATTTGCAATGGGTGGATTCCTAATTATGGCCTCAATGGTAGGTGGTGAGGGAAATATTCCCACCAGCTGTCCCCTCGCATGGAAGCGGGTACAGGAGTCGATTCGGACGGCCAGCAGGCGGTGGCGCGGCAAGGTGCTTCCCCCACAGGTTCGCCACGCACGTCGCCATGGGCCATGGTGGAGCCGGGCACCACGCCTCAAGGGTCGTCGTCGCCCACCCAACATCTGCACGTACAAGGCGCCCGCGCAACCGCTGCGCTCGGGTCATCTGCGCCGCTCTCCTCGTCCCCTCCCATCACCGGCTCTCCGCTCATGGCGGCCGACAAGAGCGTACGTGCTGCTGTTGTTGTTGTTGTTGTTTTGATGACTTCCCACTCACTCCCAATCGCCATTGGCAATGCCTTCGATAATGGTCAACAGAACTCGGCCGAGCAGGTGCAGCTGCGTGCGTACTGGCTCAGCTTCATCAAGACCGCCGGGATTGACAAGGAGTACTCCGTGTTCTATGCCTCCATCTTTCTGGTTCGTTTTCTTGGCACCACCTGGCCACCGACGCACCCACCAACCACGCACTTATGCATGACGCACGCCGCACCCGCACCTGTAGGAGAACGAGTTGGACGGCACGATGCTGAGCGACATCGATCACTCCCTGCTAGTGTCGCTCGGCGTGAAGAAGGCCGGCCACCGGATCAAAATCATCCGCTTTGCCCGGCTCAAGCTCTCCGCCAAGAAGAATCCCTCGCTCATCCCCGCCGCTCTCCAAGGTGCGTGTCGCTGACCGCCAGTCAACTTGCGAGTATGTTGCATTACGTTGTCAACGTGTTGTTGTTCTTATTTCCGCGTCACTCCACTGCAGGCGGGAAGTCCGACAAGGCCTCGACGACGCCCCCGAGGGAGCGCCATTGGATGGCGGAGGACAAGGACGCCAAGAAGAAGCGGACTAGCTCCACGGCGAACACGGTTGCGCCCGTGCGCCGCGCCCGTTCCAACTCGAAGGAGAACCTCAAGCGCAGCGAGGTGCAGAAGGCGCCCGGCACGTCGCCGCTGCCGCGCAGGGAGGGAGCACCGACGACGGCAGCACTCGAAGTGTCGCTGCAGGGACCCTCGTCCAACGAGGCCTCTCCGCTGGTGGCCAAGCGGGACCACCACCGAGAGCAGGAGCAGCACCAGCCTCCCCAGTCGGAGGAGGACGAAGAGGAGTACACGGAGAGCGAGAGCACGTTGAGCGATTCGAGCGACAGCGACAGCGAGGCCGATCTCGAGTATGACTTTGCCGAAGAGGAGGAGACGGCCAAGATGTTCGCCGCCATCCGGTCGCGCTACCAGAAGGACTCCTCCAAGGAGAAGCTTCCTGGGGTACGAAGCACGCTCTTTCTGTTTCGCCTTCTCAGTTCCATTCTTCACGAGTGCACTCGATTTGATTGAGGACTGAGCACCTAACGTTGTCCGTGCAGGCCAAGTCAAAGAAGACCGACAGTTCCAAGAACCTGACCACGTCTTCGTCGGGAATTAGAGGTGCGTGGCTTTGCATGTGATGTGTATGTAGATATGTACATATATATATATATATATTCATGTTCTCTGTTCTATATTCATATATCTATATCCGCCGATGCGCCTGTGTAATGTCTCAGACGATCATCCATCAGTTCGCACTGGCTCGTTCACTGGTGTTCGTCCGGACGAGGAAGCCCTAAACGAATACGACATGGTACGTGTCACAGAGACACCCATCCCCTCTGATACCGTTTTTTCAATTCCACCTTACCAACAACGTCGTTCGCTACCCACCACCCAACCAGGAGCTCGCGGATGAACACACCGATCTCTCGCAGTACCACGGTTGGCTCTTTCTGCTTCATGTTTCCCTCTTTCTCCCTTCCTAGTTTTCCTAACGTCTCATGCGCGCTGCACGGACCACTTTTCTCAGAGATCAAATTCTTCTTCAATTTGGAGCCTACGAAACGGTATCTGGAGAGCACGAAGGAAATCACCGGTGCGTGTGCGCCCCTCCCCTTCTGGGCTTGGTGCACCCGCGCGAGAGATTAATAGAGCATTCATTTTTTATTTTATTTTTATTATTTTTATTTCCAGGACGCGAGTTCACGGAGATGGCGTGCCAGAATCTCAACAAGGAGCCGGGCTCCATCGTTGTGTTTACTGTGAACGACAATGGTATGCTCGCCAGCTCCGGCTTCGCTCTGGTCGGGCTTCACCCTTGTGTTGAGTTGAGTTTGTGACACACTTTGCGGTGTGTTGGATGTCAACAGGCGAGTTTGTGCCGCTGAAGGAGGACGACTACATCATCAGAAGCGAGATGCACTACGTCATCGAATCGCGCAAGGTCTCCAAGGACATCAAGAAGCTCAAGGAGCGACTCAAGAAAGGTTGGACACATTCTCTCTCTCTCTCTCTTCTTTCTCTCTCACTTCCCGTCGTCGTCGCTGCCGGCTCACGCGTGAGTTGCTCCACCGTAAACAGAGAAGCCCGTCTGGGACAGCGACAACTGGCCGCTCATGGTCGATTTTGTCGACAGCAAGGTGCGTGCCAGGCCAGCTGGAGAGCAGGCACCCGTGGCGAACGTGTGACGAGCAACGACGTGTGTGCGTGTGTGCGAGTAGGACATCTACATGGCGGAGCACGGGCGGATCGGGCTGTGCATGTGTCCCGGCCGCAAGAAGAGGAAGAAGAGGCACGTGTGGGCGCGCGACCAGTACAAGGACCTCGACCGTCTGCAGCAGGTCTACTCGTGCGACGTGCTCGTCACGCTTGTGCGCGAGCAGGAGCTGCGCGACCTCCGCATCGAGGACCTCTTCGACGAAGTCAAGAAGCGCGGAATGCAATCTCTGTACGCGGCCCAGCTCGCCAACACTCACCCATTCACACCAGTGACTTCTCAATGACCACACGGGTGTGGTAACCTGCCGGTAGGTATCTTCCGATCAAGGACAAATGGATCCCCAAGTCCACTCACCGCCTGATCGATCTGGTGGAGAAGATCCTCAGTTTCCTTCGCAAGGGTGCGTTTGATCATCCTCCATCTCATCCTTGATGCGCGCGCACACTGGAATAAGCCGGTACTGATGGACTGGCCTTATTTGGGTATACCGGGCGTAGGCAAGACGGTGGTGGTGCACTGTAACGGCGGTAAGGGCCGCTCTGCGACGGTCATCGTCGCCTGCCTGATCGCCCTCGGTCAGTCCATCCCTCACGCCATCAAAATTCTGCAGAGGTACGACCTAATCACACAGTGGTCGCGTGTGAGTGCTGCGCGATCCCGGTGCCTGACCATGGTCTTGCCGGCCGATGTGGTTCCTGTACCGCTGCGCAGGGTGCGAAAGGGCACGATCCGAAATCCGCTGCAGCAGGCCTATCTTAGAAAGTGCGTATCTTGTGAGGGGTCTGCTCGGTTTCATGAAGCTGACAAGCAAGGCGTGAATCCACAGGTTCCTGAGCGAGTGGACGGCAGCGCAGAAGACGAAGCAGCGCAAGAAGAGCATCATCGCCCTCACGGCATCGTCAGTCGCTCGCGTACGCCTATTCCTTACTTCTCACGATAATAGCCCACACGACACACAAGGCACGGCACACGTGTGTTAAATGTGTGGTGAACTACAACGTGTTACGTTCCTGTACGTAGAAGGCCGAACTGTCGGAGGCTGGCGAATTACATGTCCTGCCCACCAAAGACGGTGAAGACGGCGAGCCGGGAGCCCAGGATGACGAGGGCAGCCCGCAAGTCGACTCGGTCGCAGCTGCTGGAATGCTCGCCTCCGACACCGCGCCGTCGCCGGGCTCATCTCACGGACTCGTCGCCACGCTCTCGGGCGGTACGGACCCTCTCCCGTCGTTTAGCTCCGATCAGCAGGAATCTCGGAGCTGAACTCCCTCTCTCTTGCTCCAGAATTTGGTTACGTCACACAGAGCTCCGAAGCCCAGCCCGCTCCGTCCTCGAGCGAGGGAGAGGAGGACCGGGGCGCCGGTCGGATCCGCGCCGATACGGCCGACTACGCGGTGGACGAGCGGAACGATATGCTGCTGTCGTCTGCAGGCGATGACGCCCTGGGGCTCAGCGACGACGCGTCGAGCGGCACCGCTCCGACCGTTCCGCACCTCACACCGCTCGAGAAGAAGCTGATGAAGGTGCAGAAGCTCATCAAGAAGACCGAGAAGCGGATTGCGAAGAAGGAGAGTATGATCACTAAGGAGAAGCACCACCTGGACGACCTCAGGGTACATACCGCCCTCCCCCCAACCTCCGGTCTACCCACCCCAGCCCCCTTCACTCACTCGCCAATTGGTCACTGGCGCTCAGGCGGAGCTGAAGCGGGTGTCGGCCGAGCTCAAGAAGGAGATGCAGGAAGGAGGCAGGAGCGGCAGCTTCATCAAGCCCGGGTACCTCCTGCGGGTGTCGCGTGTGCGTGTTGTGTGTCGTATGTGCTGACCGTGTGTTGTGCGGCAATGCAGGAAGAGCGACAAGCTTACCAAGTCCGTCGGGCCATCGGGTACGCGCAGTCCGGGGCCGGTCAGGCGGGGCGACGGAATCGACGAGCGCGACGCCAAGGACCGGGGCAGGGAGCGCGAGGAGAAGGAGAAGGAGCGCAAGGAGCGCAAGGAGAAGAAGGAAAAGGAGAAGGAGGACAAGCGCAAGGAGCGCGAGGAGAAGGAGCGCGAGAGACGAGAGAAGGAGCGCGAGAAGCGGGAGAAGGGTCGCGAGGAGCGCGAGCGGAAGGAGAAGGAGAAGGAGGAGCGGAAGGAGAAGAAGAAGGAGGAGAAGCTGCTCAACAAGAAGAAGATCGAGACGTCGGGCGGCGGTGGCAGCAGCAGCAAGCTGCGGTCCCGAGAGGGCAGCAACTCTGACCTCCACGCCATCGATTACGTCGCCGCGGCGTCGGCCGCGCTCGAGGCGGCCGAGCTGCCCCTCCCGCTTACCCTGGTTGAGCGCCCGCTGTCGAACACAACGAGCGCCACCGTCGTGGCAGTCGAGGCGACGAAGGAGCAGGAGACAGATAAGACGGAAAAGAAGAAGGAGAAGGAGAAGGAGAAGGAGAAGGTCAGTGGCGAAGATGAAGGAGATGACGGTGACGATGATGACGGTGACGACGACGACCTGGTGGTGGACGTCCAATCCGTCAGCGCGAGCACGGCGAGCCTGGCGGCATTGCCGGTGGTGGAGGAGTCAACCGACCCCGCAAGCAACACCACCAATGAGACCACCAGCGCCTCTTAGTACACTCACCTGGTGCACCCCCCTTGTGTAATTCTTATTCTTCTGCTGATGCACAGCCCTCCACTCAGTCTTCGTCTTCGTTCTTTTCTCTTTTCATTCTTTTATTTTAATTTTTTAAAAAAAAGATTAAAATAAAATAGAAAAAAAGTAACATTCCATGGGCTGTCGTTCTGGGGAACTGGTGAAGAAGCGGATGGGTTGGAGGCGAGGGTGCGCCATGATGCAGCAGAAATCTCGTCGAAGCCCTGACCTGTCAGGGGTTCAAAAGATGTGGCCCTGCGTGGTGCAAGTTCACATATCGAGATACACCACCAAGACCTACAAGAGCATTCACCCTCAACATCAAGCATGAGCTACAAGGCCCAGAGGAAGGACATCAGAGACACGCTGGATCCGCACCTGGCGGTTGACCCCGAGGACAGGCCCTACCTCACCATGGACCTCACAGAAGAAGGCGACGACTTCCCCAGAGAGCTCAGGCGCAGCCAGAAGTCGAGGCCAGCCAACAGCAAGCGCTACTCTTACGAGCGCCGTGTGGGCAAGGCGCTGGATCCGCACCTGGCAGTCGACCCCGAGGACAGGCCCTACCTGATGGACTCTATCGATGAAGGAGAACCTTCAGGCTACAGGCGCAAGGACCGGGAGGGAAGGAGGGCCGAGAGGAAGACCAGGGAGAGCTACAGGAGGAGGAGGGAGGAAAAGGACTACAAGGAGGAGAGGGACTACGGCAAGACGGACATCATTTGCATCGACGGTTCCGCGGGGGCTGACAGAGGTACGCTCTACACGCATCTGCAGACGCACAAGAGACGATCGTATGCCTGACCTGGTGGTCGATAGCGATGCTGTACGCGGCGCGCAACCTGCCGAAGGACCACACGCTGCTGTTGGTGCATGGGGTCCACTCGTGGATGGGCAAGAGCATCAGCGAGCGGGACAAGCCCGATATCCTCGAGCTGGAGGACCACTACGAGAGCCTGTGCAAGAGGGCCGGCCGCGACTGCAAGTTCAAGCACTTCGCCTACACCTCCACCTCCGGCTTCGGCGACGAGGTCTGCAGGGTACACAGAACTCCTCCGTCTTCGTCGACTCGCTCTCGACATGTAACCAACTGGTGGGGGTGTATGTACAGATTGCAGACAAGAAGGGCGCTGCGTCGGTGGTGATCGGTCGCCGGGAGAACGTGTCCGGCGTGAGGAGGTACGTCGGCGATGAGACTCGTGTGCGTGCGTGTGTGTGCGCGAGGCTGACTAGTCGCCTCACCCTACAGAACACTCATGGGCTCGTCGAGCCAGTCGGTCATGAACAACTGCTACGTGCCTGTGACCATTGTCGGCACCGCCATCAGCACCACCAAGACCAAGCAGTACTGAGTCTCTTCAGAGCGTCAATCAATCGAACTCCACTAAAGCCTCCTTATTCACACTTCAACTCGGCTGAGCTGCCTGAGCTACATGGTGGGGATTAGCAGTTGAGAGTGGTGCAATATGGTGTGTCGTAATGATGACGCCCTTGGTGGGGAGCAGGTCAAGCAGTGCTTCGCTCCTTGAGTCCTAGCTTGGCGTCGAGCAGCCCTTGCGCGTCGAGCTTGTGCGTGCCGTCGCAGTCGCCAATGTACTCCCCGTCAATGAACAGCTGAGCGTGGGCACACGACAGCAATACGAGCTTAGATGCAGGCGCGCACGAGGAAGTAGCGTGGAGAAGGGCACGTCACACGTACCTGGGGCACAGTCCTGCGGCCGTTGGTGCGCTTCTCCATCTCGTCCTTGGCTCCAGCCACGGACGTCACATCGATTTCCTTGTACTGCACACCCTTGCTGTTCAGCAGCGCACGGATTCGGTCGCTGGCGGGTTGATGCAGGACGAGATGAGTTGGGTGATTTACAGGCAATTAGCTTAGCACGAGCGAGGGCGCACCAAAAGGGGCACCAGGCAGTGGTGTAGACCTCAACGACCTTGGGCGTAACTCCCGAAGCAAATCCGCGACGGGCGCCAAGAGATGATGCACGCGAATTAAGCGCGCGTACGCTGGCGGCACCGCGCAGCACCGTGGAGCTGGGGGCAATGCTAGTGCCCCTGCATCCAGATAGCTTCACCATTTGTGCCGTTCGCCTCATCGCTTGCTGTTTTTTTTTTTTTTTTGTTTTTGATATTTCGATTCTCGCTTTTCTTCGCTTTTCAGATACGTTTCCAGAATAAATTCCTGATAACGAAAAATGTTTGGTCGGTGGCTCCGAGCAGGCCGCATACGTCTACCTCAAGAAGACGACAAGGGCAGCAAGCAACATGGAGAGCAAGCAGGTGCAAGAAAATGCGCCTGTGTGGCTTGCGAGTGGTGACCTGGTGGTCAGCACCACAGACGGACGACAGCGCGGAACCTTCAAGGGCCGGCCGGTCTTCGTGCAGACTGTGGCCACCTCTGGCTCTGGCCCGGACCTCGACCGCACCCTCGGCCAGCTGCAGTACCTCTTGCCCTCCTTTTGTGTACCAGCTTCATATTCAATTCTTGGGTGCCTGTCTCGCAACTCACCTCTCTCGTCTTTCCAGGGCACTGTCTCACTCTGGCGAGGGCCTCACCCGCATCATTGGCTTCACCAAGGGGAGTGGAGAAGACGACGGCCAGGTGCGTGGGCCTGGCTCATGATGGCCTCGCGGTGCGCACACTCGTTTTAACTCCGAGATCGCTTCGCTCATTACGCGGCAGGTCTGTGTGGTGTCGGAGTGGAACGAAGACGAAGTGGTACTGCGTGAGCTCCTTCTGGACAGAGAAAGGTGAGTTTCACGTGGTGTTGCGTTGATTTCGTCATGAACCAATCGCAATCCTCTCACTTGTGAATCGCCGTGGCCGGCGAACAGCGAGGTGTCGTGGAAGGAGAGAGCCCAGTTTGCGGAAGACCTTGCGAGCCTGGCCGCGCTCTTGCGAGACAAAGTCGCGAACGCGCAGCCGGTAATCGACGCCAACCACGTCCTCGTACACAAGCAAAAGAGAAAAGCGCAGCTGGCAGGTTCAGGCTCTTTCACCGTGTCGCGTAAACCCTCATCGATCCGCTCATTCACCACCTCATCTGCACCGCATCTGGAACAGGGCTGCGCTGCGCGAACGTAGCTAAGGGCGATGACCAAGAGCTCGGAGCTGACTTTGGGCTGCTGCTCGTCGGTTCGTGATCGTCTCCACTTCCCTCACCATAGGCCCTGTCTAACTCGCGCGCCGTCGTGTGGGCTGTTTCCCAGAGCTGATCACACGCCAACCGCCGGTGAGAGCGCAGGCCGGTGACTCCCTTGTGACCTTCCCCTCCGCCGCCGCGGACTCGGATTCGCTGGGCTCTTCCGCGTCGGGCATTCGGCTCTCCGTGCCGACGGGTGGTGGCCACCAGCGCTCGCGCTCGATCGGCAACGCCGGCGCCAGCTCGCCCTCGCTGCGTTCATCATCGTCGGGCGTCCAGGCATCGACGCCCCAGGGCTCGCTGTCATCGACATCTTCAGGCGTTCACCTCTCGCCGCGCGGCACTTCGGGCGGTCCGGACCTCTCTTCTTCCGGTTCCTACGCGCGGCGCGGCGGCCTCTTCTCCTCCGACGAACTTAAGGAGCGGAAGAAGGAGGCCTCCATGAAGGAGTCCAACTGGGAGTTGGTCCAAGTCAAGGTTCGTGCCATTTAACATTTACCACCCTTTGCCCACCCCTTGGCTCACCCTTTGGCTCACTCCTGGCCCGCCCGCGACGCATTTTTGATCATGTCGAGAAACCTGACACCGTGTGTCGTGTGTGCCATGTCGAGTGGTTATAGGCTTTCACGGCGTGGCTCAATGGTTACTTGGCCCGACGCGATCTGAAGATCAACAACCTCCAGAGCGATCTTCAGGATGGCACCCTGCTCAACCACTTTATCGAGATCGTGAACTCGACCAAGGTAGAACTACCTTTCATACCTCGAGGGGTTGTACTAACGTGCCACGCCGCATAGATGAGGCGATGGACGGCGAAGCCCAACAGCAAGATCACGATGCTGGAGAACCTGAGCATCGGCCTGGCCTACATTCAAAAGGACATGGCCATCAAGCTCGTCGGCATCGGAGCCGAAGGTCCCTTCCGTTCTCCTGCCCTCCATCCACATGACTCGTCAAACTGGCGGCCACCAGCTGATGCATTGGTTTATCTGACAGATATCTACAACGGCTATCTGAAGCTGATCCTGGGTCTCGTGTGGAGCCTCTTCAAGGGCCTCCAGATGCGAAGGCTTGCTGCCGGAGGCGGCGGCTCCATGGAGGAGGGGCTGATGAAGTGGGTCCGTGAGCACACTGAAGCCATGGGCGTCACTCCCACCGACTTCAAGGTACACTCGCCGCCTCATCTCATGAGATGGCTCTTGGCTGGAGGTGAGCTCACACCTTCTCTCGAGTGTAGTATGGCTTCAGGGACGGCCAAGCGTTCGCGGCCCTCATCTCGCGCTACGACCCCAAGCTGATCGACTGCGAGGCCATCAAGGACAAGGTGTGCATTCTGCACCGCTCCACGTACACGTTCATCCACGCTCACGCTTCCTTGCTCTCGCGCAGTCGCCGGAGGAGCTGCTGCCTCTGGTGTTCGAGTTGGCCGAGAAGCACCTCGGCGTGCCCAGCCTGCTGGAGCCCAACGACCTGCTGAGCGGCGACCCGGACGAGCGCGCCATCCAGCTCTACGTGTCACTCTTCTTCGACGCCTTCTCCACACGCAAGGTCAGATCTCTCCTTCTTCTTGCTCTCTGTGCACCCACGTCAACCGCCACCTTACCCTTGATGCCCCCGGTCCTCCTGCTGCTCATTGGCCCATTAGGAAACGGCCGAGTTCGACGCCATCATCGAAATCACGCCGGCTGACGAACCCACCCTGTCTACCTCCGATCCCATAACTGTACCGGCCGACTGTACGAATGCCAGCCCTGGATTGGGTCGGCCAACTGTTACGAGTCCTGATCTGACAGCCGAACTGGGTTTTAGGTCCGATTGGGCTGCTGGAGCTGGCGAAGCAGTGCTGCAGGGCGAAGCCCGAGGAGAGGCCCTCGCTGTCGGAGTTAAAAGAGCGATTGCATGCGGTCGTGGTGGAGATTGCCCAACGCGAGGAGGCCGCGCAGAAGAAGGAAGCCGAAGAGGCCGAGAAGCGGGACGAGCTGGCCAGGCTGAGGAGACTGGTCGAGGAGAAGCAGGCCGAGATCGAAGGGCTCAAGGAGCGCCTGCTGGAGACGAAGAAGAACGAAAAAGAGGAGGAAAGGGAAGCCACGAAGCGAAAGAGCGAAGAGGAGGCGAAAGAGAGGGAGAGCGAAGAAGAGGTGCGAAGAATGAAGGAGGTACTTCACGACGCGATCGAGAAAATGAAGGACGAGAGGCGCGAGAAGGAGGAGCTGGAGGGGCGCCTCAAAGAGCGAGAACGAAGCGTCAAAGAAAGCGAGGAAGCGCGAACGACGCTAAAGAACGAATACGATCAGCTGGTGCAGAGCCTCAAACAACAACGAGAAGAATCGGAATCGGAGCTAAAAGAGCGGAGCGCAAAGGAGAAAGAGCGAAGTGAGACAGAAAAAAGGGAGACCCGCAGGCTCAGGGAGGAGCTGCAGGAGCGCCTCAAGGAAGCCGACGACGTCATCCACACCAAAGAGGAGCTGATCGAAACGCTGCGCGAGCAGGCGAAAAAGAGCGAAAGCGAAGCGAAAGAGCTACGCCGAGCCAAGGAAGAGACGGACGAGCGGCTCAAGGAACGCGAACGCGAAGTCGAAGCGCTCAAGGAGGATCGTGAGAAAGAGACGACCAAGGCGAAGGAAGAGGCGGAGGAAGAGGTCAGGCGCGTGCGTGAGGCGATGGACGAAGCGCTGGCGAAGGCCAGGGAGGAGTTCAGGCGGGAGAGGGAGGAGCTCGAAAGCGCGCGCACCAAGGAGCGCCAACGCTTCGAGGCCGAGAAGGAAGAGCTGGAAAGGCGAATGACGACGGAAAAGAACGAAGAAGAATGGAAAGCGAAAGCCTCGCAGGGTGAGGAGGAGAAGAGCGAAGTCGAGATGACGGTGAGACGGCTCAGGGAGCAGCTCAGCGACGCGCTGGTCGAACGCGAGGAGAAAGCGAAGGAGGCCGAGCAGCTCGCCGAGGCGCTCAAGGAGAAGGAGCGCCTGTTCGACGCCAAGCGCGCGGACGAGGAGCGTGAGCGGAGGCACTCGGAGGCGGAGGCGGAGCAGGCCCGCCAGACAGCGAAGCACGAGGCGGAGGAGCTGCGCGAAGAGAACCGGCGGCTGAGGGAAGCCCTGAGCCAAAGCCAGATCGAAGCCGACGAGGTGCGCCAGCTCAGGGAGCAGCTCGCCCAGATTCACAGCGCCGCCGCCGCCACACAGGAGCACCTTCACGAGAAGAGGTCGCGACCCGACTTCGAAGCCGAGCAGGAGATCAACCGGCTGAAGCTCCTGCTGCGCGAACTGCGGGCCGAAGCCTCCGCCGACCACCAAGAAGACGAAGGCCGCGATGATGGCGAGAAGGTGGCCGACAGTCTGACGCAGCTGAAGCAAACGCCGAGCGAGACCACTAACGGCAGCGACGACAGCGGTGACGACAGTGGTGTCGAGCAGAGCGCGCGAGGCGACAAGGTCGGCCTGTTCATGGTGGGCGTGCCACCGACGATCGGCGACGGCTCCGACGACGCGGCGTCGCTGGTGGCCGGCTCGACGGCAGCCGCGCTGTGCATGACCCTGGCCTCGCCCATCCAGCGCGTCAAGCTGCTGCTCCAGACCCAGGCCGAGATGGTCGCGGCCGGCCGGCTGCTGCGGCCCTACGCCGGCGTGCGCGACTGCTTCCGCCGGGTGGTGGCCGAAGAGGGCCTCCTCTCGCTGTGGCGCGGCAACGTGGCCCACCTTCTGCGCATCGTCTCCGCCAAGCAGGAGAGGGACGGGTATTGGAAGTGGATGGCGGCGAACGTGGCCAGCGGCAGCGCGGCCGGACTGGTCACGGTGCTGTGCACCTTCTCGCTCGACTACGCGCGCACGCGACTCGCCAGCGATGTCCTCCGTGTCGCGCACCCGGGCGCCGGCGGCGAGCGACAGTTCTCGGGTCTCATGGACGTCTACAGCCAAGTGCAACGCCGCGAGGGCACGGCTGGCCTGTACCGTGGCTTCACCTCCTCATGCATCGGTACGACACTACACACGCACCACACGCACCGCATGCACCGCACACGGCTGACGTGGCGAGCAACATCATCGCAGGAGTGATCCTGTATCGCGGGCTGTACTTTGGATTGTACGACTCGCTCAAGCCCGTCGTGCTGCGCGGCGACCTGAAGGACAGCGTGGTGGCCTCGTTCGTGCTGGGCTGGGGCATCACGCTCGGCGCCGGCCTCGCCGCCTACCCCTTCGACACCATCTGCCGCCGCATGATGACCACCGTACGAACCCGATCGATTGGCTCACCCGACCACTCTCATCACTAGCACTGACACCCATCATCGTGTGTGCGGCGCTTCACAGGCGAGTGAGCACAGGGGAGGGCTGATGCACACGCTGACAGAGATCGTGGAGCGCGAGGGCCTCGCCGCGCTGTGGAAGGGCGCAGCGGCCAACATGGCCTATGCCCTCATCGGCGCCGGCCTCCTTGTCGCCTACGACCGCGCCGTCGCCCGAGCATCTGCGGCCGCCCAGAAGGCCCAACAGAAAGACAACGCCTGACCAGTGACCAGTGGGTGGGTGATGGAGTGGTCAAGTAACACGACAGCCCAATGAAAGTAGTAGTGGTCAGTGTTTAGTGGCGTTGGTGGTGACGACGGTGTAGCCAAGCCAGGCCACAAGGGAGACACAGGCAACGATGATGATTAGTGAGGCCACGAGGCGCTGGATGAAGCACCAATCCCACTTGCCCTGAGCCTGCATGTACCGATGCCGCTCTTCGTCTTCGTCCTCCTCATCCCCGCGAGGTACAAGTGATGATGAGAAAGTGGTCATCGGTGTCGTGTGGTGGTGGTGGCCGTCTTCGTCGTCCTCTGTACTTGAGTCATCACCGCGTCCGCCACGCCCTGCCCCTTGCTC
>CACVKS010000228.1:0-21933 GCA_902749335.1 Acanthamoeba triangularis
GTGGAGGAGCAGTGTGTACCGACGAGGGCCTGGGCCATGCCGCCGACGGTGCCGGCGAGCAGATCGACACCCACAGCGCGCAGCCATCCAGCACCTTCGCTCTTCGTGGTGTGGCTCATCTTCCCGACGCGTGCGCTCTTGTCTCCGGCGGTTGTGGTAAGAAATTTACTGTCGACACTGACAGCTGGCCTGACCTCCACGAACTAAACGAACACCAAAACACAAGCAAGAGAGACGACGTACAACTCTGAGAATGTGGTGGCTGTTCGTGGTGAGTGCGCTGATTGAGCTTGCCGCTGGCACTGTGTCGCTCTTCTCGCCGAGCTCCGTGCCTGCTTTCAACAAGGTTTGCCCCCCTCCGCGTGCACTGGCACGTGCCAGTCTTAATCAATCACGATTTCAATTCGATCGATTAACGCCTCCTCAGCTCACAACGGGCCAGGGCGCTGAGGCTGTGCGGTGGTGGTCGGTCGCGGTGATTTCTCTTGGCGCGGCCGCCTTCTTGGTGCGAAATGGTACGGCGATTGCCCCACCCCTTCCTTCACCTCCCATCCAACTGATTGCCCCACCTCCCCTACCCACACACTGGCCAGCGCCGGACAGCGACGTGGGCAAGCAGGCCATCGGGTTCGGCATGTTGATCTACAACATCTTCCTCTCCATCTTCTGCCTCCGCGACTACCCCAAGGCTTCCGTACCTTCCGCCTTCCTCTCCATCGCCACTTGCAGCAAGGCAGCGGTGGGTGGTGTGTGCTGCCCCTGGCCAATCCTAACCTTCATTGTGGGCGTCTCGTGATGTGCGCAGTCGGTGGGCGTGCTGGTGCACATTCCGCTGGCCGTGGGCTTCCTGTACTGGCTGAAGACGAGCACCGCCTTCTTCCCCTTCTGATTGCGCTTGCCAACGCCCACTTGTTCAGGTGTGGGAACAGCAACGCCTCTGCATCCCTCATTCTCTCTCTCTCTCTCATCCACTCTTAATGTTGTAAACACTGCTGCTCGTTTATTTTTACTGCTGAGCTGAGAGTGGGCAACCTCGAAGGTCAAGGTTTAAAGATTGTTGGTGGAGGGGAGGTAGTCGTACGCCACTCTCTTCTGCTGGCGGTACAAGCACACGCCCACGAGCGCGGATCAACAGGCCAGCTCCCGCTGCGCTGCAGGCAATGGTGGCGATTGCCCACTCGGGCAGTCCCGGATCGTTATCAGGCCGCGAGGGGGATGGGAGGGAGACGGTGACGCGGGCGTGGGAAAGTAGGCGGCGATGGTCGAATTGCTCCCCTCCAGCGTGAAGATGGCCCAGCAGCACAGGGGCTGACTCCAGCAATCGTGATAGCAAGGAGTGGTGTTGGCCCCAGGTGCCGTTGGTCACAGGTGTGTCGAGTGGAACTCCATGCGGAAGGCCTGGCACGAGCGTCTCGTTGGCGACCAGCACGGCGTAGGCTTTGAAGGCTTTCGGGGTGAGGGAGCCCCGGTACTCGCCCAGCTGGGTGGTGCAAGTCTCGATCTGGGCCTTACCGTGGGCAACGCCAGGGAGGCACGACTGTGGCCTGCTGGTGTTACATCCGTCGCTGCAGAAGTTAACCGTCTCGGCCGACTGAGCTGTGACACTCACCGAGCCGACGGAGAGCAGCAGCAGTAGCACAGGCACGAAAAGGCAAGGCGTGGTCCGCATCCTGGTGTGGTGGGTGGTCGTTTCGTGTGGCCGCCTACAGTGCTTGTGTTTACACAGTTTTTTAATGTCGGTACCAACCAGGCCGTGGCCAATGTTCGCGGATGCGCACCGGCGAAAGGCCACCCGAGGATCTTGGGTTGGGTGAGTCAACACGCACGGCATAGGGCCTCAAGAGGAAGGTCGCGCTTGGGAGGCCGCAACGTTGGGCGGTTGGCCGTGTCCGGGCGTCCTCTGTCGCCCTGACAGCAGGTGACTTCGGTCGCGGCTCTCGCGCACAGGCAGAATGGATGTGACGGTGGAGGCCAGGGCGCCGGCCGAGTTGGTTACGAGGCCGTGCACGCCAGCAAGTGGCCGTGCGGCAAACTGCAATAGCGAGTCGACCGAGCCGCCGTCCCCCTGCTGCTGCGGCTGCTGCCTCTGCTTGGTTGCGTAGTGCTCAACGGTGAGCTCGTGGTTCAGGCCCCCATTACGGGTGGTCATGGCTGAGAAAACCCGATGGAGGGAAGGAGAGCTCTGGGGTACCTGAGCGTGCGGGCGAGGGGCATCGACGCTCGAGCGAGGGGACAGGAGGTCGGCGGAGGCGCTCGAGCTCCTCTCCGACGAAAATGACTGGCGCAGCCCTCCGGAACGACCACCAACGCTGCTGGTGCTGGTGCCGCGGGAGGTCGATGATGATGAAGAAGACGAAGCCATATGCGTCATGGAAGTCGCCGGAGCCATTGACGCGCGGGCTGGTCGAGGCTCTACAGCCGCAGATGATGCCGACTCAGCAGCAGGCGATGCCCCTCGTCCAAACTCGTGTGGGCTCTTTAGGTGTGTGTCGTGCGTGTCGTGTAATGCGTGTTAATAAAGGTCAGGCGTGTGGAGAGCAGGAATGGACGTACTCGCACGACGCTCCTGGCGGACTCACGGAAGAGGTCGCTGGTGCTGCTGCCGAGGCCGGTGACGAAGGAGAGGGGAGCGCCGAGCACCGAGAGATGGCCCAGCAACTTGCCGATCTGCTGCTGCACCTCGCCGGCGTAGTGTCGCTTCACCCGCTCCATGAACTCCTCCCGCGTCGACAGCGTGTTCCGCACGAACAGCGCACTGTTGACATGTGAAGCACGTTTCATGTGAGACAATGCACGATGATGATGATGATGGTGACACATGATTAAGGTCGGAAAGGAACGGTACTTGAAGCGTAATGGCGCGGCGTCGATGTTGGCAAGGCCGCCGGTCCACGACAAGATGGAGTGAAGCGAGGAGTAGTCGAAGCCCGAGACGTACTTGAAGCTCAGCCGGCACGCCACCGGGTGCAGGTCCAGTTGGCCCAAACACAGCGCCCTACATTTTTATCAGGGTATTGTGGTGGTGGGTGGTGTGTTAATTCAGCGCGGCTCAATCTCCGGTGCAGGGAATGGGCGCGGGCGTACTTGTTCTCGGTGATGGCGGGCGGCTCGAAGAGACAGGACGGCGATGTCGTTGGAGAAGAGGAAGAAGAGGACGAAGGCGCAGATGGGTAGAGCAGGGCGAGGGCCGCGGCGGCGTTGGTGTCGGGCGAGTCGGGTGATGACGAGGTGGCCCGRAGRAGGCCCTGCAGCACGCGGTCCTTGAAGTCCATGAGCTTCATCAGGATGGCGCCCTCGGCGTTGATGTCGAACGGCTGCACYGCGAYGCCGACGTACTTGAAGTAGTCGGYCCCGATRTCGCTCGCCCCGCGCGCCTTGACCGCCGTGACGTGGACAAAGTTGCTGAYCTCCATCGTCGCTGACCGTTGCGACAGAGTCCTTCGCGATGACGACGACGATGACGATGACGATGAAGGTGGTCGGAGGGGCGCGAGGAGGGTGGGGAACGGAGTCGACGGGAGGAGGTTGAGGAGGCGGAGGTCGCGGACGGTGAGCTCGGCCTTGTGGTAGAGGTCCGACGAGGAGAGGTTGAGGTAGGGCGTGGTGATGGCGGCCCGCACTAGCGGACCCGACGCGTCGTCGATCAGCGATAGCACGATGCTGTCGACCATCACCTCCGCCTCCCACGCCAGCCTCTCCACCGGCTCCTGCGCCCCCTCCGGCTCCTTCCGCACCATCTCCCTGTCGCATGCAATGCAACGCAGCACGATCAGTTGCCATTCATCACCGCCCCACCGCGATATACCGGAGTACCACTCCTGCGACAGTGGTAGGGAATGTACATGGTTCGGCCTCGTCGTCGCAGGGCTCCCTCCGAGATGCGGAGGATGGTCGTGGGACCCGATGGCAGGACCTCCACCAGCAGCACCACCGGCTGGAAGGCCTGGATCGGCGGATACCTGCACCAGAGCAAGAAATAAATAACCATCACAACCAATACCCAAAAATAAATAAATAACAATGTAAATGATTAAATGCATAAATGATTAAATTAATCAAAGGTAAACCAAAAGAAAAGCAGACGGTACCTTTTGAATTCGTTGAGAGGAACGCTGAGGACGACGTGTCGAGCGTCGGGAGAACGGGAGAGGATCTTCATGTGGACCGCCCACTCGTGTGTCGGGTCGTCCCACCCGAACGCAGTCGTGCAGTGCGGCAGCACCTCCTCGACCATCGTTGTGGGACCGCTCGGCTGTTGCTCCTGCGACGACGCGGGCGACAAAGGTAAATATCAAGGGTACGATGGGACACAAGGGGCGGAACCCTGGAAGCGTACCCGAGTCTTCTGGCGGAGAAGGATGGAGTAGGAGGAGAGGTTCTCGATGCGGTAGAGCGGGTGGGTCATGTTCTCCGGTCGCAGGATGATGTACTGGGTCGTCTCGGCCAGCCTGATCTCCACCCGCACCAGCGGATGGACCGGGTGCTTGCTGCTCTCCTGCTTCTGCTGCTGCTGACGTCTACACAAACGGGAAGAACAGTGAGACAAGGCGGCGGTGGCGGTAGTGGCTGCTGGTGATTGCACTGTGTGCGTGCGTGCGGTCTTGAAAGTGGCGGACCTGAGGGTGAAGGTAACGGGCTGCGGCACGTTGACGAGGAACGGGCCGGACCACATGGAGGGCGGGTCGAGCAGGCGCACGCAGAGGTGGCGCGGGCGGAGGTCGCGGGCGGGCCAGTGCCACGGGAGAGCCTCGTCGGGGAGCAGCCGGAAGACCTCCTGCGTGCCGGCCTGCCTGTACTCCACCGGCACCTTGAGCCGATTGACCAGCACCCTGTAGGGCGCGAAGGTGACCACACGCGTGCGCCAGAAGGGACCGGGCGCCTCGTGCGCGGCCACCGCGATCTGAAAGACGGCGGGCGTGGCGGGGTCCTCGAGGGCCAGCACGCCCGACGCCCCGGCAGCGAGGTTGAGCGCCGGCGAGAACCGTGACGTGGCCAGGCGCACGAACACCTGCTGCTGGGGCGGCTGCTGGCTCGAGGACGAGTGATAGCCGCCGCCGCTGCTGCCCGCCATCGACAACATGAGAGTCTCCGCCTGAGGCGCGGCCCACTGCGCTCCCTCCTTGTACCTGAGCAACGCCATTACACCACGGCGTCAGCGCCACTCATTTTTGCCACCGCGTCATGGTGACCATCGCCGTCATATGTATCAAGCCATCGCCTACCCCACAACAGCAACAGTGATGCGGCGCGTACCAGTTGCGGGGATCGCCCTCGAGTCGTCGTGCTGCGTGTGCGGGCGGTATCTTCGGTTGGCCAGGAATGCGGGTTCGTTCATGCTGGTCGCCCTAGCGATGTGTACGTCCGTGAACAGGTTTGTTGAAGAGGAAAAAGACGCAAAGAAGAAGCAAGAGGTGCTGTTGATGTGCGTACCTGGAGATAGTGGAGGCGGATGCCGGTATTGTTGATGAGCCAGTAGTCGGCAAAAATACGGACGTGGCACACCTCCCCAGTGTCCTTCTTCTGCACCATGCGCAGCCTGCGGTTGGAAATGCAGCGTAAGAAGAACCACGGCCGACATGGGTTGAAAATCGTGACTGAAAGCAGGGTAGCCGTACTGTATGGGCTGCTGCTGGTCGTCCAGGATGCTGATGAACTTTGCGTTCTGGCGACCGTGCACCAAGACGCCCGTGCTCCACTGGAAGTTGGAGATCTGCAATTACACGAATAGATAAATAAATAGTCGACAATCAGGAAATAAATAAGCACCAAAACAAAAGGTCAATGCTAGCTGGTAAGGCGAGGGTGACCTGAATCGTCAACGCGAGCCGGGTCTTCATCGTGGTGACATCGAAGATGTGAAGGTCCGTTTCCTGCCCTGGTGCGAGCGTTCCGCTCATCATTGAGCTGAAGCACTTCTTCGTCTCCGCATCGAACGCACTGCATGGGGTAACCCGTGAGACCCAACTCGGAGGTGTCACGACACACACGACACACGACACACGACACGTACGACACGCACGCACGCACGGACAACACCATCCAAGCAGAGTCTGGCAGACGCACCGATAGTGCATGTCACAGTAGAGAAGGTTGTGCAGCTGGAGCGGCGGGAGGATGAGCAGACGTCGCGACCCGGAGGCCTCCTTGACAGCCACCCGGAGCACGAACGGGGGCGCGACGACGGGGCGCGATGCGTTGGGCACGTCGGCCCAGCGGCAGGTCAGGAACTTGGCGTCGGGCTTCGTGTGGGTGCCCTTGAAGTGAAGGCCCTGGTCGCTGTACAGCCAGCCCAGCTGCCCCTCGGGTGCGACCGGCGCCACACGTATTACTCCCTCTGCACACACCAACATCAGCATTCATTCACCATTGCACTCGCCATCATCATCATCGTCGCCACCAACAAGGGAGTTTGCCGACGAGTCGCAGCCAAGCGGGAGGTGTACTGACCTGATGCAGCGATGCTGAGTGGGATGGGGACGTTGCTGCGCTCGGGGCAGGTCATTTCGAGCGCATGGAGCGGTGGCGGCAGCTGCACCAGAACGCGCATGGCAAACTTGGTGTAGTTGTTGATTCGGAGCGGAGACCTGAAGAAATAAAGCCATTTTAAGAATCGATTTCGGTGATACCCACGACTTGCAGGTGGCAGCAAGGTGGTACCGGATGCAGATGAACTTGGAACCGCGGCGGTGGCCGATGTGGTAAAGCACGCTCAATGGTCTCCTACCCTCCGGGGCGACGCTGAGAGTCGACTTGCCTGCAAAGCAAAGTGAGCGCTATCCTGGGATGTATATCCACACTACTACTATACGTACCGGGAGGATGAAGCGGCAGGTTGTGAAGGGGCTTGAAGGGGCCGTCGAGCTTGACCGAGAGCGTGGCGGCACTGAAGCCCGGGGCTGAACGCTGTCCACGGGCGCCACCGGGCGCACGCCTGACCGATGATGGCAACTTGACGCCTCGTTCTTCTCCGGACGCCAATCGAATCCATTCCTGTGTAAAATAAACACAATCAATATTTTTGTTCTAAAAGAGAAAATAAGGGGAAAAAAAAAACTAGCTTGTACCCTCTGGGCAGCTGCACTCTGGTCGACGAGAGCGGGCTGTTGGCCTCCGGTGCCGCTGCGGGCGGGGTCATGGATGAAGAAGAGCATATCCACGCCAGTCTCGTTCCGGATGATTGCGAGGGTCTGACCGCGGCTCACCGAGTGCTGCGGACGAACAATGGTGGCCACCCTACAGCAGTGAACCAACAGGTGAGATATGATGGTGATGATGGTGGTGATGACGAGCATGCAAGAATTGCGAACCTATTCTCGGCAGTTGCGGTTGAGGCGGATGACGATGACGACAACGATGATGACGAGGAGGACGGGTCGTCGGCGACCCACTTCTTCTCGCTCAGCACGCGGGACGTCATTTCGAGGAAGGGCCGGGTGAGGTTGAGCTCCATCTTGCCCGACGATTGGAGGACGAACTTGGTGGGCAGGCGCGGGTGCCGCATGATCTTGACCTGCAGGTTCCACGGTTCGAGCAGCGTTTCGTTGATCTCCTTGTACCAGTTGAAGTAGTGGATCGTCACGTCGCTGAGCGAGACCGCCGCCTTCATGTGCCCCAGATGGTGGTTCCGGTTGTCGATGTCCACCAGGTTGGCCGTCGCCGTGAGTTGGTAGAGCGGAATGCCCAGGTCCTCATCCACCACATCCAGCAGCAGATTGAGTGGGCTCACCCGCACAGACTTGAGAATTGGTTGCGGTGTCAGTATCGTATCGTAAACGGTTAATACCAGTATAATCAAGCGGAGCGGTGTACCTTCTTTTTGGGCGGCTTGGATGACTGGGCGACGACTGCCGATGATGATGGCGTTGCTGTGCCGTCCTTCCTCCTCTCGCACATGGCGCAGGCATGGGCCGAAGCGGTGTTGAGCATCGAACAGCCCTCGCACATCCAGCGCGGCTCTCCCACGTTGCGGTTGTCCTGGTGAGCAATCACCGTCCAGTCGTCGTACAGCGGCTCGTCGGTGGCAGACGCCTGCGTCGACGGATGCATGTCTTCCGCAACTCGGGCCGTGCCGCAGAGCACGCACGTGGTCGAATGCGGCGGGTTGAGGAGAGTGCACCCAACGCATGCCCAATCTCCATCCTCCCCCTCATCGTCGGTCGTCTGTTCTGCGCCCTCCCCTGCGCCGGCAGGACGAGGTTGCTGCTGCTGCGAGGAGGGATCGTCGGCATTGGGACCGGCAAATATTTGAAGGAGCCGCTGCTGCAGCGCCTGGAGCGGGCTCACGTCTTGCAGGGCAAGATGGAGGCCAATAAGCTGTACACACGCCCATTATAGGAGTCAGCAAGCAGTGAAGCGCCACAAAAACAAGCAGCAAAAGCAAGGGAGAGGAAAGTGAAGGTCGTACTCCAGTGTCGAAGGTGATGTCGAGCTCGTCCCGTGTTGAGACTCGTAGGGATCCGCTGAGAGGGTCGAGAATGGGAACCGCCGATTCGGCAGCGCCGGCGATGAAGCTGCCGAGGTGCACCACGGCAGAGCTAGCCTGGCATTTGCAAAACTCCAAGTCCTCCATCACCGCCTGAGTGCCAAATAAGTAGCACAATCTAGTGAATATCAAGTTCACCGACGACTGTGTGTGTGTGTGGTGTGTGTACCGCTATCTCGTAGACATGGGACGAGGACGCCGACGCCGTGGAAGATGACAGGCTGGAGGAGCTCCCCGTCATGGGAGACGAGAACGGCAGCAGCTCCTTGAGCACGTCGATCTGCATGTCCGACATCCGACAAACATAGAAGACAGACGGCCCGGTAGGGGAGGCGTCGATGCCTCCGCCTCCCTTTCCGTTGCTGCCACCGCGGTCGGGAGCGAGGGGGTTGAGGAACGGGTGAGGTGCCAGCACCGAGCACTGCTTGAGGCCGAGCTTGTACGCCACCGTGTCGACCACCGTGACCACCGCCACGGGMGGYCCCATTTTGGCTGAGSGCAGAGAAGCGGGGGAAWKCGGGCGATGAGCKRTCTTGATGACTAAGTTTTGCCGTATACGTAGGAGACCTGGTAACCGTACCGAGGGCTGCGTCCAGGCCCTGACGAAGCTGCCCGAGCGCCGAGAACAGGGCAGGAAGCTCGAGCACGAGTACCTCGGCCCTGCCGATGCTCAAGTCAATCTTCTGCGTCATGTGTCCCTCAGCACCTCCAACGCTCTCGTAGTTCAGCCGCAGCGCAGATTCCTGGTGGTTGTGGTGTGGTGGTGTGAACGTAGTACGTTAGAAGAGCAATGACGGACACCGCCCGAAAAAAAAAAAGGGGGAACAGAACGCAGCGTACTGGCTCCCGGCCCTCGGCGACGAGCACTTCGGCTGAGGGATTGGTGATGGCCAAGAGCTGCATCGGCGTCGCCGGCGCGGAGGCATCGCTGACGGAGGCGGACGACGTGCGCACTAGGCAGGTCATCGCGGCGGGCTCGCTCTTCCAAACGTCTACGTGGAGATGTTCGAAGAGGAAGGAGTAGGAGCCCTCCTCCCCTGCAAGCTGAAGAAGAATCGCGAGGGAAGGTACGTCGATTCGGTAGCGCTTCAGTTCGAGCCGACCAGGCGCCGGTGATGCTGAGGGAAGTGGAGGGGCGGAGGGAAAGGCGCGATCGATGCTCGGCATGATGGGATTCGTGGAGAAATGGAAGAGACCAGCGAGCACGGCCTCAACCGCCCGCAGCACCTCCGCCGCTTCGCGTTTGCCGGAAGTAAATTGCACCTAATATTGAATCGCAGAGAAAATCAGCATGTTGGTGTGTGTGTGTGTGTGTGTTGCATACCGGAGACGGGAAGCTGAGTAGGACGTTGTGAACTGGGTAGGTGCAGAGCGGATCATGGAGTGGTCGTTCGAACATCAAGTCGATGTCGACGGCCCGCGTGATGGCCTTCCACCGATCAAGGGCGTCGCCGGCCACGTACAGCGGCAGCGTACCCAGGCGCAGGGTGCCGTTACGCAGCTTGAACCAAAACTGTTCCAACATGCCTCGTTCTTTTGCCGCACCACCGGAGGAGAGGGATGAGAAAAAAAGAGCAGAAAGAGGTGCGGTGTTGGGTGAGGAGAGTACCTGGAGCCGGCTTCGTATCAAAGTAGGCCTGGTTGGAGATGGAGAAAGATTCGCCTGTGATCAGCGCCACCAGCGGGCTCGCGGGCTCGTCGGGCGAGTGTAGGATCTGCAGCAGCGGCCGCCGAAGCGTGACATCCAACCTATGGTTTACCATACTCGTCAGCATAGGTGAGGCACACCGCACCCTTCGAGTAGCTGAGCGGAGTGGAAGACGGGGCAGAGAGGGGTACGCACTTCATGGGCACCGGGGGCGGGCGGGACTTGTCCTGTGGCTCCGGAGGCGAGCGGAGGGAACCGATGAAGTAGAAGAAGCGGGAGAAGAACGCGGGCGCGAAGAGCACCCAGAGCCCGTCCAGAGCCACCTTCAGCAGCGTATGCGGCTCACAGTCCGACTGCACGGGCTGTGCGCAATGGTTAAAAAGGCAAAAATAAAAAAACAACAAATAATTAAAGGTCCGTACCAAACAAGAGTAGGAGAACGCAATGGTGTCGGTCTCGGCGAACTTGGTCGAAGCGACGATGCGCGCGTGATCGGGTGCGAGCGGGTCCTGCAGCGACGCCTCGGCAGCGCTGCCGGCAATGCTGAGCGATGATGCCGAGGACTCGTGATCAACGACAAAGGCCAGCCGGTTCAGTTGCGCGTCCATGACCTTTAGCTCCTCCTGCTCATGTTCGCTCCGTCTGCCGATCAGCCCGATGCGGGCCTGCCTGACTTGGGTCCGCACGATAAGCGGGGGCTCAGTCTGGTGCGTTTTGTCCTGCTTCTCCTCTCCCGTCTTGTCGGCACCCTCGTCGCGCACGATGACGCCTGCTCGCCAGAGCTGCCAGAGCGCGGTCAAGCCGTTGAGCTCGGTGGCTGACAGCAGAAGATCGAAGCTCAGCGCCTCCACGCTCATCCGACGGTCCGACGTCGGATTCGATGGCCGCTGCAGCTCCGCTGAGGCGGCAGCAGCGGCAGCGGTGCTGGGGGAGAGGGCTGGGCTGTAGGTCCAGAGCAGGCCACGACAGGCCACGAACGCGTCCTTGCTTCCCGCCAGGCGCAGGTCGACGATGCTGGGGCAGTCCACGCGCAGCTGTTCGTCGATGACGGCCTCGGCCTCGTCCATCCGCTTGCGGAGGGTGAAGCTGAAGGAGCCGTAGGTGCGGACCTCACAGCCGCGCAGCGCCTTGTCCTTGATGGTGGCGGTGGCGGTGGTGACCTCTTCCGTACCGGCCGAGAGGGAATCAGAGGAGGGACGGAGCGCGAGCAATGACGGCGCTGCGATCGAGAAGGTGAACACGAACGCCTCCGCAGGTGGCCCACGACCAGTCTTGTCAGTCGCGCTGTTACCGATACATATGTGCATACGCCAGCCATCAAAAAGAAGAAGAAGAAGTTGTCGATCAGATCAGTGACCTTGCAGGGGAAGCTGGAGAAGACGAGTGCATGCGGTACCGAGTGAGGGCACCCCAGATGACGGGGATGACATCGCACAGGCGGCGAATGCCCTCAGGAACAGCCAAGGCCGTCGCCTTGCCCAGGCCTACGCCGATGGACTGGGCCACTCGGCTGCCGCTCGGTTTCTTGTCGTACGTGAGCCAGAACGAACGATCCTCCACTGTAGAGCAAACAGGTGGGTGTGCAACAGGCAAGAGATAGATCAGTGAAATGTAGGAGGAGATGGTTACTACACCAGTATATAAATATGCTCGAGCACGTACCAGTACTCTCGAGCACGAGCGCCTTGAAGTTCCGTTTGGTCACGGGCGAGTACTGCATGAGCGACGCTGCGCTGGTACCGGCGTCGACCGCCATCCGCTCGTCAGACGTCCAGTTGCAGTCCACCTTCAGAGTGGAGGCGTCCAAGAGGAACGACGGCACCGTGTCCTTCTCCAACTGTAGGAGGGGAAGAGCATTGGAGGTTAACTTCCATGCCGGGAAAATATAATCAGTTCTCTTCAAAGGGACTGTCGCAGTGTGTACCCCGGAAGGCAGCAGGCGAAGCACTAGTTTGTCGATGGCGACCAGGACCCTCCGCTTGCGGTGCAGTTCGAGGCGAGGCGGCTTTGGCCCGTCGTCCAACAGCACGTCGATGTGCTCAAGTACGCCCCGCTTGCGGAAGAGGCCATCGAGCAGCTCCTCCAGGATTCCAAACACATGTACCGCCTGTCGGCTCGTGAAGCCCACATCGACCTGTGCGTCGCGTTGCGTGTGAAGGGAGGAGGCAACAAAAAAAAGCATTTGGCGAGTGCTTACCGCGGGCGCTTTGATGAAGATGTCCTGAAGCGGAAGGCCAGCGCGGAGTGCGTCATCCTCAACGCGAGGAAGGCCCACGCCGATGTCAAGGGCAAGGCCCTTGGCGAGCGCGTGCTTCTTGGCGAAGTGGCCGCTCGTAGAGCCGTCCTTGGCGCCGTCGCCGTCGGCCCGTTCCAGCACAGCCACCGCGCCCCAATCCAAGTCCATCCCTCGTACAGCGAAGGTGAATCTCCTTTGCAGGTCTGCGGCCCAATCATCAAGTCCACGACGGGTAGTTGATTGTCATCATTATCCACCTTAAGCGATTTATCATCACACCATTACATTCGCTCACATATGATGATAACGTACCAGTCCCATCGTTGGTGATGGAGAAGGAGCGGATGGTGGCCAACGCGACGGACATCGAGCTGCTCCATTTCTCGGGTAGCAGCAGGCGTCCGTTCTTGATGTTGACGACCAGCCGGAAGGGAACGTCAGGGGCCGTGTCCGCGGAGGAGGAAGTTGGCGCGGACGGTGATGGTGACGACGACGATGATGAAGGCGCGATGAGAGAGCGCAACTCGGCGGCATAGCCGAGGAGTCTCGAGAAGAACTGGTGCACGAGCAGGACCTTGACGCCCGTTGCGGTGACCACCAGAGAGGAGCCTTCCGCGGCGGGCGGTGCATCAACTGTCGTGCGACGTGCCAGCGTGAGGGTGAAGGTGAGCGCATCGGTACCGCCCTGGACCATGACAATCTCCTGGAAGACCCGCGCGAGGGCCGAGTCGAGCGGAGGAGTTGGTGCTTCGCCGTCGACGACGTTCTGCGAAGCTGACGTCGGAGCAAACGAAGATGCGAGATCGAGGAGCTTGAGGTGGCCCACGTTGCCCTCCACGCGGGTGCCCTGGCGTCCGGGGAGGACCTCGAATCGCGAACGGTCCAGGTAGGCCTCGGCCAGATGCTTACCGCCGTGGTTGAGTATGAACTTGACGCAGCCCAGATTCGCCGCGATCTGCAGCGACGCCGATGATGACGATGGTGAGACCAGCCCAGCCTTCGACGTCGAGGCTTTCGAGGGTGACGACGCCGCGCTGTTGCTGTGAAGGCTGGGCCTGGGAGAGACGGACAGCGCCGAACTGGGCGTGGTCTCGCCGACGCTTGGACGCACTCGCTTGAGTGGCCGCAGCAGGTTGGTGTTGACAAACTTGACCAGCACGACCAGCGTCTCTTGGTTGACCATCAGCCGAAGGTCGCGAAGCTGCACTTCGAGCAGGCCCGAGGCCCCGGCAGCCAATCGTTGGTCGCCGCTCGAGAGCACTGACGCCGGAGCAGACTGCTCGCCGCCGAGGCGCTGGAAGAGACGGAACTCGAAGAGCGGTTGGGCGACCGAGGGCAGAGGCGTCCCACTGGAGGAAAGCGATTGTTGGGGGACGAGGAGATCGCGGAAGGCGTTGCCCCACGGTTGATGGTAATCCCGGAGGAGGATCGTCTGCAGTGTGCCGTCCACCTGCATGTTGAGCAGTCGCCGCACCAACCGTACGCTCATCCCTTGCGCTCGGAAAAAGACCTGTTTGGTGACCACCATAGCATCACACAAAATAAAAAAAAATATTAATCTCTAAAGACTCAATATGAACATACAGTAATCCAAAAAAAAAAAAAAAGTGTACCATGGGAGAGCACGAGCGGAGGTCCACACACTCCTCTTCGCGGTAGACCGCGATGCTCAGGCTCTGCACCGCGAAATCGAGCTGCAGCCGTTTCTTGTCCCTTAGCGTCGCCGATGTCGCCATTGGTTCGGCCAGCAGTGCATGATGGCGAGTCCCCTCCTCCTGCGCAGCCGCCTTTGAAGTCGACTGTTCTGCTGCTGTGGTCGCCGTTGGTGCCGCGACACCCGGCGCGGTCTGGGCCTGGCCGCTTGGTGCCTCACCCTCGGAGGAGCTAAGGGCGGCGGGCATGAGCCGGGCAGCAAGGATCTGCATGAGGTTGTTGCAGCTCCACGCCGACAGGCAGAACGCCAACGACGGGAGTTCACCCTCGATCCTGCGCCGATGATGATGACGATGACGTAAATCAATCAACATTTCTGCAGTGGATTTCTTATCAGCGATTGAAGTGGTGGTACGTACTTGGTGGAGGTGAGCGGAGTCGCTTTGAGCTTGTTGAGGCAGATGATGAAGTGAAGGTCGAACTTCTCGATGATCTGCTGCCGTCGGGCGGCCTCGAGTGTCCTCTCGCCAGGCACCAGTTCACTCGCCCCGACAGCGGGGGCGACAACGAACGCTTGGATGGAGGTCACGCGAAGATTGAACTTGGAGTAGAAGTCGTCTTCGATGGCAGTTGAAGTGGCAGCAGCTGCAGCTCTGCTGCTCCCGCTGCCCGCCTTCTCCCGCTCTTGCAGCTGACTTCGTTCGCGCTCGCGCTCGCGCTCCTTCCTTCGCTGGTCAGCGGAGAGGTCGCTCCGCAGAGACAGATGGCCAAAGTCGAGCAGAAGGGCCGACGTCTCCTCCTCGAACGAAAGAGGCACCACGATCGTTGGTGCCTGGAATGTGTGGTGGGGGGGGGGCACGTTAGGAGTGTTGCCTTGTCAAGGCAAACAATACGAAAGCAGAGAGACGCACCTTGATGTTGATGTGCATGTCAAAGACCTTCTTGTACTCGAGTAGCCAGGCGAGCTGTTGGTGCGATTGATCGGAAAACTGTTCCAGTTTGCTCGATACCCGATCTTCCATGTCGTGCACCACCACCTGGGTCGGCGCGCTCTGCTTGCCAGACCTGAAGAAACTGGCTACGGTGTGCCGTATTAGATGTGGACCTTGGTCAGCACACCATGATGTCATGGTCACGGCGACGATGCCGATGCGCTGGAAGTAGGAATGGGTCGTACAAATCCGCGCGACGATGTATTCGTTGAAGACGACTTTCAGCGGCTGCATGTCCACCCGCAGCTTGTAATCCACCTCGGCTTCCTTGGGCAGGAAGCTCGCGAACGAGAATCGGAAGAAGCACGGGTCGACCTCGCCCGGCGCCTCCTGCGCGTCCGGTTCTGAGGCCGGCGCAGGCGTGAGAAGCAAAGAGTATTTGGTGTTGGGCGTGTTGAAGTCAAAGGCCTGCATGGTGTTGAGCCGGCCATCGATCTGTGCACAGGCGAATATACGAAAATATATATCAGCATCTGGTTCGTCGATCGTTGTGTGATGTGTTAGGACAATGTGAACACTCTAGCAACAGCACGAACCTTGATGGGGGAATAGTGGGTGGTTGTGTTGAGGTTGATAAAGAGTCCGTTGAACACGAAGAGTATGATGGCCAGATTCTCTGCCGTGGGCTCGGCCGGGGCAGCATTCTTGAGCTGGAAAGAGCCCTCTGCGATGTGCAAGGAGACGTCTACCCGATCGACCTACGGTGTTGGCCCATTACCGTCAGCATCAACGTTGCCACCCACACCACTGGTAGAAGGGAGGGAGGGAGGAGTAACCTGATCCGATGCGCTGGACACCGTGAGGTACTCGTCGTTGACAGCAGCAAAGAGTTCTTTCCACACGGCATCCGTGAGCTCGAGGTCGGGCGTGGGGGTCGTGTCCGCGGCGCCGCCGGTCCACCACTTCCATATACCGTTGCCATAGTCGGACGAGGCGGCGCCGGTCGCCTTTTCGGATTCGATGCGTTTCTGCTTCTCGCGTTCCTTAAACTGCTTCTCCTTCTCCAGGTAGGCCTCAGCCAGCGAGCGGAAGAGGACGATCCGGTCGTAATCGAGCCGCTTCTCCAGCGTGACCAGTGCTGCCGCATCTGTAGGCGTCAGCTGCACCCACGGATTATTAAGAGTGTCAGTCATTGACTAAGGCACGAGGTCAGACGTTCATGACATCAGGGTCCAGGGGGGAGGTGTACGTGTTGCTTCTTTTGCTCAAGCTCCAGATGGCGCTTGTATAGGCGCACATATCGCTTGCGGTCGCTGTTGGCCTCCTTCATGACTTCAAAATTCCACTTCCGTCTCTCTTCCCGCTTGCTCGCCAGACTCGCATTGGCTTGCGAACGAGAGAGGACGACCAGAGAGTTAACGTCAATTCTCTGGATAGAGAAAAGGGCGAGAGCGAGGCTGGGCGTGTGGGTTGAGTACCGGCGAATGCCCACCAGGCTCGTGGGTCCTTGGTGGGAAGCTCGGAAGGCCGGTAGGCTCGGTGCCGCAGACTACGCTGATAGAGGCCGAAGCTCTCGAGAAAGCCCAGCATCTCGCGGTACTGGTTTTCCTGCAACTCGAGAGCGATTTTCTCGAAAAAGAAGTTGAAGGTGAACTTGGGGATGTCTTTGATGGCTGTGCTCTTGTTCATAATCAGCTGCACACCACATGGTCGATGGAAAGTGAAGTTGTAACAGATGGATGTAAGTATTCCACCTAGCGTAAGGGGGAGGGGCAAAGCTGTGGTGCCCTACCTTGAGCGTGCCGGATATGGGGCGGAGAAAGTAGGCGTGCCGAGGCACCCCCTTCTGACTCTCGTCATGAATCTGGTAGTGCGATTACCAGAGCGTCAATAGGAGGTGGAAGGTACACCACCACAGGGTGCTACGCACCATCTCTCTAAGGGCCTTGTGCATGAACTGTTCCTTGTGCTGGTCGAACATGAAGGTGTTGGAGTCCCAATAAATAGCGAAGTTGGAAAGGGACACCAGCTGCACCAACACACGAGCAGCACAATTGACGTCAGTTGCAGGAGCTCCTGGTTGACGAGCCATGCATCATCTCGAGTAGGAAGCAAACCTTGTGCACCAGTGGCTGATTTTCCTTCATGAACGTTGGACGCCAGCTCGCATCGGTGGTTTCGGCACTCAGACGCTCTAACGTAATGCCAAGGGCGAACGGGGCCTAAGAGAAATAGAGAAATAGAGGTCGGTGAAAGGCATAAATGATTGAGTGAATAAATACACAACACGTTACCTCTGGGTTTTGAGTGTCGTCCTCATAGCGGATGTGTATCTTCTCGATGAAGAGCTGCAGGTTAGCCACGACCTTGGCCACCAGTCGTGCAGTAAATGTGTCTGACTCATCTGCACACGCGAACGCAAGCGGGCCACGTGTGAGGAGAGGCGACAAGCGCACGGGTTCATGAAGGGTCTGACCTTTCTTGTCCTTCACGTTGAAGAGCTCGCGCAGTGCAAGGCGCTTCTGCTTGGTTTCCTGCTCCTTGCGTTCCTCCTCTTGTTGGTCGTACTGCAATGCCAACATCAGTACAACCATCCCATGTGCACCGCCATCGCCATCGCCGTCACAATCAAGACCGAGGGGCTCCAGCGCGAGAGTGAAAGCGAGGCTGAGCGTACGTGGTCCTGGTGCATGGGGCCGGCAGTGAGGAAGACTTGTTCGATGCGGATGATGGCAGGCTTGCTGCTAAGGTTGGACCACGGGATGATAAGTTGTAGCTTCGCCAAGTACCCTGGTGGCCACCACACAAAGTTAATCTTGAGATAAACCGAAAATAAAAGAATGAAAAAATGGAAAAAAAATAAAAATAAAAACGATACCATCTTTGATGGCGATTGGGAGATGGAGGTCGCGCAGGGCCTCCTTGCGGAGCTTGAGGTTTTCGATGGTGACATTGCCCTGCTTGATGCCGATCTTGAGGTTCTCGCGCTGGAGCCCCTCTACCCAGACACCCAGGTAGCTCGACAGGATCCCTGCCACCAGTCCCTCCAACATGATCTTCAGAATAGATGCCTCGGCGGCGCAGTGTGTGCTGACTGCCCCGACTCGAGATTTCGTGGCACGCAGCGGGCGATGGCGCGAGGCCTTTTCTGAAACGCGATTTCCGTTTCCGAAATGGAATTCGGCAACGAGAAGTCCCACCCCAGCGCCGTTGCCAGCCAGAAAGAAAGAGATGAGCTGCGCGCTGTGCCTCCTCTCCCGTGCCAACTGCAACTCGTACCTCCTCCGTTCTAACGAGCAAGCACAGTTCAGTTGTGTTTCGTTTTCATTCATTGGAAAGGTTTGATTTTCTCAGGCTCAGAGAGAGAACATGGGTTAACATCATTGGGGCAGAGTGATACCATGCACGAGATGCGTGGAGCTGAACATGGCCGACCGCTGCTTCCACCCGCCTCCGAGCAAGATAGGCCGGCCCCGCCGTACTCCCGCCCCCACAGGTACGTCGTACGCCTCCCTGTGGAGGTAAACCAACCTCTCACGCGCAGGTCTGGTGGCTGCTGGACTGATGACCGGTGATGGCCTTGGGCTTTAGGTCTACCACCGGCCCCCATACAGCCAGCACTGCCATCGGCGAGTCAGGGTCGACAGGGAGCCATCAGCCACCAAGGGCAGCAAAGTTCTACATCGCCGACATGTGCGACCACTACAACGACAACGACCACGCCTGTTCCACAAGTGCCGGAAACAGGCGCAACCACAGGTCCGAGTCTGGCCACACGCAGTGCGGTCGCGTACATGATCGACGAGATGCTAGTGCTCAAGGCGGAGATACGGATTAAGGCCGAGAAGACGCGCAAGGCGAGAAAGAAGGACAAGCTGCGAATGCAGCAGATGGAGCGCCACATGCACGAAATGGCCCGGCGTGTGCAGGAGCTGGAGGAGGACAGAGCACGGCTGCGAAGCGAGCTTGCCGCCCACATGGCCGCGCACCACGCCGCCACGTCGCCAGTGTTCTATCCGTTCAGCCCCAGCGTCCGAGCCCTACCGGCGAGCGATGGGAGCGTGAGCGCGGCGGGGCTGAACGGAGCATATGGCGAGGCGGAGTGGGGCGACGCAGTTGGTTTGCGGGAAGAGATGCTCTCACACCTGCCCTTCCTCCGACACTTTGACCTGGCGCCGAGCAAGCTCGTCATTCACGATCTTCGGTAGGTACACACGCACACGCGCACACACACGCAACCACTTTCCCTCCCTCGCCTCACCACTGGCCCGTGGCATGTGCAGGCCACCGATAGCGGTGTTTGTTACGGATCGCACACTAAATGGGAAGACGAGTCCATTCTTCATCACCCCTCAGTTCACTAGGGTCTCGGGCTTTGCTATGGTATACACCCACCAACACCAACATGGCCTCTTATGAGATTGGTGGCCTATATCCCGACTTCACCCAAACCACCATGCGTCCTGGCTTACACATGTCCGCTTGTGTGACAGAGGGAGCTGTTGGCCAGGGACATCGTGTTGGCGCTGCCAAAGCAAGACAAGCTCAGGATTATTCAGGCGTTCAGGTACTGGAGGTATATATTTCACATTCTAAACCCCGCTTGTGTGCGTTGGCCACACGCTAGAGGAGTGCTAACTGACGACGGACCGCATGGGGGCTGATTAGTGAGGCAATTCCTCACAATCAGATGGGATTCTTGGATGTTGGCCACTTTTGCGGGTACATGGAGCACAGCGGCGGTTTCATGCTCCAGTTGGCTGCCCGGTACCAGATCTTCACCGTCCAGCAGCGCACCTACGGGGTCTTGCGCATAGATCACGTCCTCGCAGAGGATCGAACTCGGTCTCTTCAAGGTACTCGTGTTTGTGGTCACACCCCCGCCCTTTTCCTGTCAAGCACACACACCTGGTCATCTTCATCCTTATCCTGCATATGTGAACAGAGGTACGGTTGGAACAGGAAGCGGAATGGGCTGAAGTGTCGCGCTCACGGACCCGCACCAGCGTGGAGGAGCCGCCATCTACATCTTCCCGTAACCACTACTATCCGCGCAACAACGGCGACCACCAGTCCACACCGCAGTCAGGGCGTCTGAACCTAGGCAGTGAGTTCATGACTTTCGACGACTTGCTCTTGGAGTTCAATTTGGACCCACAACACCAGCCGCCCGAGTAAGCCTTCCATCACCTCTGTCAGCAGACTGATTACAGTGAACAACACGATTGATCCTCTTCTTCTCCACAAGATCTTGCGCATGCCCCTGCACACCCTCACACTGACTCCATTCACATTGCATTTCAATTTACTGCTTTACAAAGTCCCAGCCATAGAAGGGATCAACCGGCACCGCAACAGAGAGC
Organism: Acanthamoeba triangularis; assembly: GCA_902749335.1. Taxonomy (NCBI): domain Eukaryota; phylum Discosea; order Longamoebia; family Acanthamoebidae; genus Acanthamoeba; species Acanthamoeba triangularis. Next base: position 20,315 of record CACVKS010000228.1, read on the forward strand.
ACACGGGAGAAGCCATTCCACACGGAAGGCTCACTCGCCGTGAAGTGCACCAGGGCGTTGGTGCGTCCTGATTCAATGTCCAGGCACCCGCCAGATGAGGAACCCAAAATGCGGAACGAGTTGTGCTCCTCCCACACCGCCGTGGAGTGGCCCATTGGCTGCACACCCCCCAAGCCTGCCAACACCAGCAGAAGGAGGGTAAGACCACACCCACATGGGCACATGGGGGCAACCGATGTACCAGTGATGGAAAAGTTCATGTTCAGTGCGTTGTTGGCCAGATCAGCCTGCACTGTTACGTTGCCCTGCATCAATCTATTGTGTTGTGTTGCCCGACCTGTGAGCGTGCAGTGCGCGAAGGGAGAGGTGAGACCGGTGTGGTACCCGCCATAGAGGGAAGCAATGTAGGTCCCGGCATAAGCCGTGAGATTGCCCGGGTTGTCTGGGAGTGGCTGAAGCTCCCACAGGGTCTGCTCCATGGCTGGAAGCAGCACCGCCAACACTGCAGTGGACAAGGGAGAGCCCGTGCTCTGAAAGATCATAGCTTGAGGAGAGCCACAGCGTCAGGTACAGAAAAGAAAAAGAGTCAACGTACGTCACACGGGTACCTGTCTTCATCTCTGGCATCAGCGCGATGGTGCTGAAGTAGCCTGGCGTGACGCCGCCCTTAAGGCGTATCCAGTAGGCTGGCAGATCTGGTCCGAAATAACTGCTGTGGTGGACCTCGAATGGGTAGGCGTAGCCTGAGGACTGGAGTGTGGGTGTTAGTGGCTGGCAAGAGGGGCTTAGGGGAGAGAGAGAGAGTGAGAGAGAGAGCGGGTAAAGTCAACCTGATCATCATTTACAAACGATGGTGTCATCATTTCGCGCAGCGTGCTCGAGTACAGCCCCAGCGCGTTCTTGCGCTCGTCTTGGCCCACGAGGAAGACTGAGGCCAGCTTGGCCAAATCCTTCACCGTTGAGTACACCTGCATGTGGTGGCCAACCAATCACACGCAGTTATGCATAACATTGCAGTTGTTTCATGGAATGTGTGTCGCATACGTTTCCGGTTGGGCGAGCCCATCTAAGGTCCATCTGTGAGAGAAGATACGGAAGGCTAGTGTTGCCGATCATGCCTGGCGCTACCCTCTTCGCCATGTCCGACCACCCGTCATAGGCGACAAACGTGCTGTCCATCCCTGAAATTCTTCCAAGTGTGAGCCATGCCCAAGTCTGGGGAAGATGGAAAGAAAGCTGGAATCAAGATGCTCGTACCCAGCGGCTTGAAGATGTGTTGGGTGAGATAGTCCTCCCACGTCATACCGGCAACCGATTCGAGCGCACGACCAATGATGGCATAGGAGCCATCAGCGTAGTGTGGGTCCTGCCACATTGGCACTGTCGGCTTGGTTGGGGAACCGTGAGTGCGTGAGTGAGGTTGTGTTCCTTAAGGACTAGGGAATGGAGCAAGTGGATGAAAGGCAAGCTACCGGCTCGGCCGTGACCCGCTTCCAAGCCTCGGCGTTCGTGATATCGCAGGCGTCGCCCAGAATGGGCTCCCAAATGGTGAAGAAGTTGCACGGTGTCACTCCAGTTAGGCCGCTGCTCCTCCCCACCACCACCACCACCACCACCAC